>OMKP01059777.1:0-11559 GCA_900302375.1 Bathygadus melanobranchus | reverse complement strand
ATATAAGGGATATATATATATATATATATATATATATTCATGTATTCAATACATGAAATATAACTTAGCTTGTGTAGCATCTTATCCTGGCTACCTGCTGTTGTACAGTAAGGAGCCAACCTAGCAACTGTAAGTTTGCTCTATTGACCTGGCAACCAGGGATGCTTGTAACTTGTTCTATTCTAATTGCACTCTACCTTCAGCGATATATTGTTGTCTCCCTCTTTCGACAAATGTGTTACTTTTTTGTAAGTCGCTTTGGATAAAAGCGTCTGCCAAATGCTCTAAATGTAAATGTAAATGTAAAATTTACGAATGGCATTCCAAGCATTACTCCAGGGCGATACATGGATACAGAACATCAACATGTTGAGATGCGTTGTCAGCGTGTCTGTTTGTAGATATTGCCCAGCTGTCTGCTGAAGTACAAGTGAAGCATGAGCAGTGTGGTGGTGGAGACACACCTGCTGCCTGAACAGAGTGAGTTTGTCATCCATGGGGTCGCTCCTCATCATCCGCTTCTCCGTCAGCTGGTTGATCTGAGCACTGACCTCCTTGATCTGCGGGGACACAACATGTAGAGGTGCTCTGAGAGACGAAGAGAGGGAGGAGTTTCAGATTCAAACTCTGTTGATGTTGTTGGATTAGGCACAGGCTATGGTGCCAGAGGGGATGTCACACAGTATGTACCAGAAGCATGACCGTAACCCCCGCAAACCCATGGTCTCAAATTACCCAACTAATACCTAAACTTATCATCTCTAACCCTAATATCTTAACCATCTCTAACCTAATGCCTAAACTTACCATCTCTAAACCTAATACCTTAACCATCTCTACCCTAATATCTAAACTTACCATCTGTAACCTAATACCTTAACTAACCATCTCTAACCTAATACCTGTGGGCTAAAAACCCTGAATCTAACAACATACAAAATAAAAATGTGGATTTAAACAAATGCACTAACAGAACCTAACAGTCAGCACACACAAAGGTCTGACAATGCTGGTTTTGCATATAGTCAAGAACGAACAAACAACAAAACAAACTAACTTCACTGCTTCCATAGAATGTATAGAGATGGAGGCTATGGCAGAATATAGTGTCTTGCAGTGCACAGAATAACGTCACTTGAAGGAGCACTGTACACTAATGTCTGTGTACTACTATCTGTGTTCCTAGAAACACTAAACATTGCTCGCATAAACAGTTTCCAGTTCATTAGGTGCATCTAAGTACCCAATAAACTAGTGAAGCAAACAGCAACAAAGCTATATTAAACCTAGCTGTATGCTACCTAGATTACACTAGCAGTGTATTTTGTACCCATTGTGTAACTGCAGTAATACACTATAACAAAATACGCACATATTTAGAAAATCACACGACCATCTTAAAAGGTGCTGTATGTAAGATAAGCTATTTGTGATTGAAATGCATTTTGAGGATATCTGTTTTTGAGTTGACTGTGCATGCCTCTGTATGAGACAATTTTAGACATTTTAGACTGCTCCCGGGTCATTTCTGACCAATCAGGGCATCTCTACCTGCCTGTCGATCACAGGTGCATGAATGCAATACTTCTTAATGGCGGAGAAACATAGGGAGGAAGAAGAGAGGGAGGGGACATTTTATCACTGTTTAGTTTCATTCTTGCTCTCTTCTGCTCTCTCTCTTTACTCACTCCCAAATCTTATCTACAGCATCTTTACATTTTTAGGCTGCGTTACATTCACTGTGATTCTAATTTTGTATTTGTGTTTACTCTTCAAAACATGAGTCCTTTCTCTATCCTCTTCTGTTTACCTTGTCCTCCAGCTCCTGGAGCTCAGTGGTGCTCATGGTGGGCTCGGACGCCACCTTCTGCAGCAAGTGAAGCGAGCGCCGGGTGCTCTCCAGCTCCTTGGGCAACTTCTCCATCACGATGTATGTGTTGATCTTGATCTCCTCCTCCAGTCTCCTCATCAAGCCTGGGGAGCCAGCGTACAAATACAACTCAGTATACAGTTTAGCTCCTCAGCTCCACAGGAGCCATCAGACAAAATGGCTCAGTCCAAACTAAAAAAAACAACAAATAAAACAGAGAAATTACTGAGCTTCAATTCTGGGTTGCGAACACTAGCAGCAACTCTTTCACTCGTGAATGATTACGTCATTCTTTGTACAATGATTGCTTTCAGTGTACAAAGAAATGTTTTGTGATGTTCCCGGTGGAGCAGCATTTTTTCAGTGGAGCCCCATGGTAATATCATTTCATTCTTTTTTCTGTTTCTGCGTTTACCAGAATGGACCCATATGAAAAAACATCTCATCATCAGGTCCATTTGGACTAATTGTCCACAAGAAAAAAATTATTATATAAAGAATTATTTGGACCCAGAAGCTTCTATCTAGAGAAAGTTCCTTCCTTTGCACAACATAGAGTGCCCTGTTTTTATTCGGTTTTGGATCCGTACAGATATTAGCCAGCTGATGAGCAACTGGGGTGGGCTGGAGGCTGTGTGTGTGCGCGTTTGTGTGTGTTTATCTGTGTGTATCTGTGTGTGTGCGTCTTACTACAAACCTAAACAGCACTGGTAAATTCCACATCAGATACGCTCTGGTATATAATATCTGTATCATTATACATCCTCAGTGTGTGTTTGTCGATTAGACCGTGAGACACTGCCCAGAGCTCTTCTGCGCGTCTTTGAACACCAACATCCATCTGCGGTTTGTTTCCATGGTGGCAACACAAGAGCCCCACCACAGTGCTACTACTCACTCTCTGGATCTGCATCGACTGAAGCCTGCCGGAGGTCCTTCAGCTTCTGCTGGCTCACCTGGAGCCGCTGCTCAGCCCGAAACAGCTGAGCAGAACACACACACACACACACACACACACACATACATACAACACTGTTACAATAGTGTTCACAAGCGACATGCAGTCAAACGAGCTAAGTAATGACAGCATGTGTGACTATCTGCTCCAAGTGTGTCCCCTCCTGCTCTTCATTTCCTCTCAATTTACACTGAGACCTCCTCTGAGAAGATAAAAAATGGTGACCTGTATATCAAGTGATTGAGCACGGCATTAACACTGCCAGGGTTTGGGGTTCAATTCCCAGTGGGGCTACTCATGCCAATGATGCACTAATGCACTAAATGTATTGTAAGACTCTTTTGGTATAAGTAACCAAATACACGGTATAGTTATGTATTATTACAAAATGAAAAACATTCATAAGTTGTAGTACACAATAACACAAGGAGTGTGATGGCCACTTATTGTGGAGGTCAGTTACTTGGTTTTTCTGTTCTTGTTTTTGATGGGCAAGGGACTCTTCTCTCTCCTTCTCCAAGCGAAGCTGTCTGGCCAGCTCCAACATGCGCTGGTGGTTGGGCACTGTTTCCACCTAGTGTACACATCATGTTATTGCACAAACAACACACAAGGATTGTCAAGTCAAGTCAAGTCAGCAGAATACATAGAATGTATTTATTTTGGGACTTACTCTCTTCTTCAGCCTTTCTACACGTTTGATGAGTTGATCCTTCTCCTCCTCCATCACCCCGATGTCCTGCATATGATCACATCAGAAGATTATACTGATACAATAATAAAGTTAAGTAGTGGCTATTATCATGAGGATTTTCATTTTTTTTGCAATGTGAGCTATAAAATACATATTACTCTGAGTGCTGCCTGTGTTAAAGTATGATTACAGCAAATGTTGCTCATCATTTTCCACAAGAGACTCAAGACTCACCTATTCAGATTCACCTGGACTCTGCATACCTTCCCTTATCCGTAACCCACTCCCACTTACTCGAACAGGGCTTGAATGCCATCCCCTCTTAGATCCCTAGCACTTATTAAATATGTTTGTACATCCTGGCACTTAAAAATAGTACTTGCATTATGTAGCATCCTGTATGTTTGTACGTCCCAGGACTTGAAATAGTACTTAGCATTGTGTAGCATTGTATCCTGGCTATCTTGCTATCTTGCTGTCAACCTAGCAATTATGTGCTTGAAACTTGTTTGATTCAAATCTTACTGTACCGTCACCAAAATATTGCTGATTCATTCTTTTCACTAATGTACTTATTGTAAGCCACTTTGGATAAAAGTATCTGCTAAATGCCCTAAATGTAAAAGTAATGTAAATGATAAGCACCGATTATCGTTTACCTTTCTGATTTCTGCCGTTGAGAAGCCTGAGGTCTTCAGCTGCTCACATTCCTTGTGATAGTTCTTGAAGGTTTCCACCAGCTCTTCGTACTGTACACAAATAATGTAGCATGTGTATGTGTTAATATTCCATGAAGCTTTTGACATTTAGGTAGTTTAGATTAACCTCTCGAAGTCAGTGGGTTTCAAACAGTGGGTATACTTATATGCTTATCAAATTGGGTAAAAAAAGCTCAAATATATATGCCTACATGGGGCGGCACTAGCTCAGGAGGTGTCTGGCAAATGGAAGGTTGCTGGTTCAAACCCCGGCTCCGCCTAGCTAATTGTCAAGGTGTCCCTGAGCAAGACACCCAACCCCAACTGCTCCCGACAAGCTGGCTGTTGCCTTGCATGGTTGACACTGCCGTCGGTGTATGAATGGGTGAATGTGAGGCAATGTAAAGTGCTTTTGATAAAAGCTCTATATAAATAATACATTTAACATTTACCTACATGCCATGTCTGTTATTTGATCAATAGCATGAAGTATGTTTGAAGACTGAAAAGGAGACTGAATACTGCCTTGATTAGTTATAACTATAAATAAATGTTACTTATCTCTTATTTGGTAAGGAGAATGTGTTTCTTATTTCACTGAACATAATATTTTGTGGGTCCTGGTCTGGACCAAAAGTACTTCCACCGGTGGGTCACAGCATGACATTTTGGGAACCCCTGCTCTAGGTAACAGAGAAGAATTCCATACAACCCCAGCTCTAGGTAACACAGTGGTGTGTGATACCTGGTGATAGGTTTCACTGACGACATCATCCTGCAGGAACTCCGCGGGCACTTCCAGCTTCACGAGGTAACGAGCGAGGTAACCGCGTTTCTTCAGCTCTGGGACCCTCTGGAGCAGCCATTGAAGAAGAGGGTGGATGACAGTTTTATTACCCGTCACCAGACCCCGTCTAAAGCTACTCCTAAATGACAAAAGGAAAAAGATTATGAACCGATTTAACCAGCAACAGCATAATAACAACAACTAAATTTGGTTAAACGAGGTTTCCCTTGTCTCCTCGATTGTACTCAATAAAATGCGTAACTACTAGATATAGTATTAATGTAGGCCTACTTACGCGTCTGACTGGTTGCCAATAGGCTTATATTTTAGCATCCCAAGCAAAGAAAACATCCTTTTAGCGGTCTGTTCTGGCAATTCCTCTCGGATATCAATAGCTTGCTGAAAACCAAATCAAACAAGAAAATCACATGAATAACACGTTCAACATTTTAAAAGCTGTCCATACCTTCTTATGCATTAGTTATTGTCTCACCTTAGGGTCAATTTCGGCCAGAACATCATTTAAAATCTGCAGTAGTTGCATTGGCTCAAGCGAGTCAAACATAATGAGATTAAAGTTTTTCTTGAAGGGGTCTTTGTTAAGTTGTTCAACAACGAATTTTAGTTGTTGGCTCATTTTCGAGCTGTATAGGATACTTCCTATAGATAACCGTCGTCTTCTTGAAGGTGGACCTCCGACTCTTTAGTTATCAGTAACTGTAAATTGGTTAGCCAGTAGCAGCAGTGTGGACGTCTTGTTGATGGTTACCAGGCGATAGCTACCGTTACAGGTTAAAACACACCTGATCAGTGCGTTTAATATCGACTTAACCAATATTCTTCAAATATTCGATATATAAAACATAATATAGAAATCTTAATTCAATATAAGGGCACTAACTACGTTCGTTCGTCAGTATGAAATTCCAACTTGGATACCAGGCACAAGCGTCAGATCTGGTTGCTAGCCGGAAGTCGTAAGACAGAGCTTGTTCACGACAGTCATTTTGCGCAATGCTGCGCGAACACGCCTTAACCACCTGCGTTACCTGAGAGAAATCCAACTATATGGTTTTATTATTAAGAATATTAAAGCCTTTTATTAATAGTTGTATTGCATCTGTAGTTTAATTTATAATGAAAACTATGCGTAGTCTCTTGACCTTCCTGTTACCACTCTCACAACCTACATGGTCACAGCAGAGAGCATGTGAGCCTTTAGATGGCGATATTTCCCTAGTACCGAAAAGTTAGGGAACGGCTTTGCTTTATCTGCGATAAAAGAAAACCATGTTATTTTGAAGCATGCTGCAAGGGTAGGACACGCGTTGAGAAATAAAGCGACCTTTCGAACTATACTGGCCAGAGTCGACTAATACGCATGGCTAATACAATGCGTATGGATTAGTTTATTTGCAAAACGGATCGACAATGTAAACAACCCAGGAACATCTGCGAGTTTCGGACAACTTGCCCGAACTTGGGACAAGTGGACCAAAACCTTTCCACTCCAGCAGGCTCACACGCACCTGCTAGCTATGAAATACATTTCGGGACGGTATGTACTTCAAACCCAATAATCTTTTATCACATTAATCTGAGCGAATATCAAAACATTTACTGAAAAATCTGGACAATAAGAGTGTCTAGCCCCTCCTCTTTCTGCACTGACTATTACGCCACCGAAAAACGAAAGATCAGTGACATGATTCGGTCTCTCATCAAGACATGGAATGACAGTGGAGAACGAACATACAACTACATGAAGACCATTGGAGCAGAATCCAGGATTAGTAACGAATGTGTCTGCATTTTTTATTGCGTTTTATCTTAAACAGCGAAGGGATTTTGTTTGCATCAGTAGGATTTTTCTGGAATAATTAAAATTTTATTTCTGTGAGTAGACAGCTTACCTAAATCGATGTGTTAGCTGTTTTTTTTAGAATATAACTTTTTTGTTGATGTTATAGTATAATGTAACAAGCAATAATGAGAGCTGATAGTGGTGGACAGCTGTTTGTGAAACTGATAGTTTTGAAGAAGAAACGTTTCTGTTTTTAGTTCATTTAAATCTAGTCAGCAGCTTAAGTTATGGTTGAGCCTGTAGGGTTTATGGAAGCTTGGAGGACCCAGTTTCCTGAATCTGAACCCCCATGCATGGACCTGAATTCCCAGGGGGACATTGAACAGGAACTGGACAAATGCAAGTCATCTATCAGGCACTTGGAGAAGGAGGTGAACAAAGAGCGATTTCGGATGATCTACCTACAGACTCTCCTGGCCAAGGAGAGGAAGTCCTATGACGGCCAGCGCTGGGGTTTTAGTAAGGCGCCTCGGGCTAACGCGGGAGACTCACCCGCTGGTCCAGAGAGTTCCCAGGCATTACAGGAAGAGACGTCAAGTTCTACGCAGCCTTCCGAAGGCGAGGCGGACGGCGTGCCTCTGTCCAACCAACTGAGGGGAGGGGTATCCCCCCTGCACCAGGAGACGGAGACTCCGGACATCCCGGTGGGTGTGGGCTCAGTGGCGGCCCTGAGGTCCAACTTTGAGCGCATCAAGAGAGCCAACTCCCAATCTGCGGCGGACGGACGGGGGCTTTCGGTGGCGCCGGGCGGTCCAGACAAGCCCTTCTACGTGAACGTGGAGTACCACCACGAGAGAGGTCTGGTGAAAGTGAACGACCGCGACGTCTCGGAGAGGATCAGCACGTTGGGCTGCCAGGCGATGCAGATGGAGCGCAAGAGGTCACTTCCTTCCTTCCCGGGCAACCTCTCAGCGGCCATAGCAGACATAGGCCGCTCCGTCCACCGAGGCCGGTCGGTGGAGGCCACCGGCTGTGGCTTCAACAGCGGGTCCTATGACGACCTCAGCGCCCATCCAGGAGGAGGAGGGACGCCCGAGCGTCCCGGCGCGCCCGAATGTCAGCCCTACACAAGTGTGTACGTCGGAGGGCTGATGGCGGACAGGGACACCCGGGTCGCCCACATCCGGGACGTACATGGTGGTGATGGCGAGGAGGACGGCCGCCACCTCACCTGGCCCCGGCGCTCCTACTCGCCCGGCAGCTGCGAGGACGTGGCGGGCGGCTACACGCCTGACTGCAGCTCCAACGAGAACCTGACGTCCAGTGAGGAGGACTTCTCCTCGGGCCTGTCCAGCCACGTGTCCCCGAGTCCCACCTCGTGCCCCATGTACCGGGAGAAGAGCCGTTCACCCTCCCAGCAGTCCTTCGAGAGCGGCAGCCCACCAACGCCACTGTCTCTGAAGCGTCTGCAGCAGCAGGCGCTGGCCTCCGAGGCCGCTGCCGCCCGCGGCCTCAGACCCACCCGGATTGGCGCTAGCGACGGGGACTCCACCACGTCCAGCAGGACCTCTCATGATAACAGCATCCAAGGAGATCTAGGTAAGACTACAACACCCATAATCCACCCTTCCTCCCTCCAGTGTTGTGTTGACCAGTGTTGTGAACAGCATTACTGAGCATGCATTTGAGTCATTCGGGTCTAAAACGAGGCCGGCGCTATGTTGTAGCCAACCCTGCTCTAGACTAAATCATGGATTGAAGGTACCTGCAATCTCTTCTAATACATAACATTTTGACCTGGGTTCATAAATCTCATTCCCCTCCAAAATAAAAATCCCAGAGATTATCCAGCACTTTCAGAATGTGCTAAGCTTTCACATTTACCCAGTGGCTTTTCTAGTGTTTTTTTTCCTCCTTCTTTCTTTACCCTTTTGTTAGAGCGCCTGGCCTCTCTTTTCACCGCCTCCTGCTCTCTGGCCCAGTGAGCGCTGTAGTGCTCTTAGAAAGACCGGCCTTCCCCCTAGCCTCAGGCAGGTGGGCCACTCTGTTCAGTACTCCTGAGTGCCTTCCTGCCAGAGCACATCAGCGTTGTTGTTGTTGTTATCCATGGCGCCCGGTAAATTAACTGTACGGGGGCTAGTTAGCGTGACACTTAGGGAGAGGTGGGTTGGGGTGGTGTTTCGGGGTGTTGGGTGTGTCCTCCTGGACAACATGCACTTAATAGTCGAACGCGGGAAAGAGAGGGGTGGGGGTCATGCGGCTTCCTATCAAAATTCGTCGGCAAATCAGGGCTTCCTGTTGTTATGGGTGAGCACAATGGAGGAATCCCTCACCCTAGTGTGTATTGACACTGGGACAATGTACCTAATGTTAAGGGTGGTTGAGGCGACTGGTCCACGCCGCCAAGGACACAGCCAGAGAGGAGACTTCCTCTGTTTAAATGGCCTTATGATGGGGATTTCAACACGCAAGCACATTGTCACTGCTTGAAAATAACGTAACAAACACAGGGTGCCACAAGAAATAGAAACATGATCAGATTGCTATGATATTTAACATCATGGTTCATGCACTCATTGTTTTCAATAGACTGAATTGGGATACAGATAAAGCATTTGGACAAGGTGGAAAAAAAGCAGATTAAACCAGCGATCCAATTAGCCTTTTGTTATATAAGGTGAGTGACTTGAAAGCTGTTAAACAGGTGACAGAAATGCGACCATGGTGGCCGACAAACAGTGCAGTATGAGGTGTAATCTGACACACTGCTCCAATTGCTAAAATGCATCAAATTAATTGTATGTGGGTCTGTCTCGCATGGTGCCATTTGTCATACTATATTGAACACATGCGGTAATGTGTTCTCCTTTTTTCCACGCCTGAAGCTTCCCGTTCCTTTAAAAAGAGTTAATGAATAACCTTTCTCAGTCTCTCTTTCTGCATAAAGTTTAATGCTACTATATTAAACTTCCTTCTCAGTGAAATGGAGAAGACACTAGCAGAAACTGTGTAGTGAATAATTTAGCTGCATCTGATTGAGCCTGTCCTGTTGAGGCTGTCCAATCACTGACCTGCTGCTGAGGTAACAGCACATTTTCCTTTGTGAGCGAACCATGCCTTGTGGATTACCATAAATCTGGATTTATTTTCCTGATGTCATAACGTTACTGTGCACATGGCCTGCTCAGGATTTAGGCAAGACTGGGTTTTAAGCCAAGGCTGACAATAAAATGGTTCTCTGTTGTGGTTCCTTACTTCTAGGGGAAGCGTTTTTTGTTGGTGGCTATTAAATTTGCGAGCTCAGTGTCACTATTTTTAAATGAGGTCTTTGGTACAGGCGCCGTTGAAATATTAAGCTAACCTTCCAGCATTTCCATACTAGCATTCTATATTAGGACATGGACCATCTTGGTCACCGCACCATGTCTGCTTATGTTATGGAGATTCAGTAGTGTATATATGTTAAAGTAGGCCTGGAGAGAGGAAAATCAGTACTGTCTGTCTGCCAGTCTGCCATTTCATTGTTTGGTTTTTTTCCATGGAAAAGAGTTGAAGGCCTAACTACTGACCAGTGTAAACAAAACACCGCCTGTTGCTGTCACACCATGGCCCGCCCTGTCATTTCGAATAAAACAGCTGCTCTCTCAAAGTGTTATTTCATTTAGTTTGATGTGATTTCCTTCCCTATGAATAGGAGTCTGTGACAAAGTCGTCTCCCTGCTTCTAGTAATGTAGGCCAGTTGTCACGGCTGGTTGTAAATGGAGCTGCCGGTTATCAGCTTCATAAGGAGGCCAACTCTCTGAAGGCTCAGTTTTGTTGTACATAATTATCATCATGACACTGAAAACAGGAGAGAGAGAGAGAGAGCCTGGACTGTGTGGACCACATGCTCAATGCATTTTGCTTGTTTGTTTATCCTGTGGGGAGGAGAAAAGGATTTGTTCACATTCGTTTAATATCAATCGCTCTGGTAAAAAAAACAAAAGAACACAGCTTGAGTGATTCAAATGTTTTTGAAGGGTTAGATTTTTTTGTTGCCTGGTCCAGTTTCAGATTGACAAACTCGTTTGGGATGTCTCTGATGTGACACTAATGTATAGCATGTGAGGAGGTGTGCTGGAACGGGCCCAGACGCTGTACCTGCTGAGTCAGCAAGCAGCAGTCCAGACCAAGGTGCCACACGGCCACAACCCAGGTTAACTGCAGACTGGTGAATATTTTAAGGTCCCTTAAGGAAGCCCAGACAGACCTTTCATTGTACCTGGGTATCGGCAGCTGGGGTTTTGCTTGGTTCGAGGAAGCAAAGGAATTCAGCCTCTCCCTTTTCCCCGGCTAAAGGGTGGCTTTGGCCGACAAGAGGAAGTGCTGCTGCACAGCTTTTTTACTTTGGGGCAACACCTCTGACCGTAAATGAGGGAGAACGAGAGAGAGTGAGAGACTATAGCACACACCTCTGCCTCTGTGTAGCATGCTGGGCAAGGCGGTTAAGCTCTGGCAGGCCTTCAAGTTCAGCCGGAGCGACAAAGCCAGCTGCTCTCGAGGCAACAACCCACAACAACACTTCTCATTTTCTTGTTTGCCATAATGTATAACCCCCCCCTCAGTAATGCTCACTCGTGCTCTCGTCCCCCAGCCCCAACCCGCTCCTGGAGTCTTAAGTCCGCACCCTGGTCTCTCTCAAAGAGCCCTCTGTGCTGCAGGCTGGCTGGCCAAGTGTTTATGGAATGTCTCAGCTGCTACGGTGTGC
>OMKP01059735.1:5211-17832 GCA_900302375.1 Bathygadus melanobranchus | reverse complement strand
AAGCAGCTGTGCATCTCTGTCTCTAAAGGTATGAGTGCTGTGTCAGAGAAAGGCCTGTCACACGGCCGCTACACACAGGCCACGAACGCACATAGACCCAGAAATTCAGTAATACTCTGTCTCCCAATCAAATAGCACTGCAGTCATTTCCTCTATAGCCTCTGCATTAAATACCAAGCATGCTGATGGCTGTATAAAGCTTGTACTGTGAGACCCGATGCTATAAAGTGTGCTTTTAACTGACCAGCTCCATGACGACGGCCAATCTAAGTGTATTTGCTGTTTGCGTGCATTTCACTACACTTTCACTTCACACATTAACTTCCCATTTCCAAATACCAATGCTCCATCAGCTACTCGGACTGATGACTATAGGGAACTCTACCGTATGGTTTGATTTGGCCAGTTACACATGATGACTATAGGAACAACACCGTGTTGTTGTCTTTGGTCAGTTACACGTGACTATAGGAACACTACCATATAGTTGGGTTTGGTCAGTTACACATGACTATAGGAACACTACCGTATGTTTGGGTTTGGTCAGTTACACATGATGACTATAGGAACACTACCGTATGTTTGGGTTTGGTCAGTTACACATGATGACTATAGGAACACTACCGTATGGCTGGGTTTGGTCAGTTACACATGATGACTATAGGAACACTACCGTATGGCTGGGTTTGGTCAGTTACACGTCAAGCCACACGAAACCAACCTGCATGAGACCAACCCCAAGAGACTTAACACCCATCAAACAACACTGTATAAAATATGTTAAGTTCGACAGAAAGTCTGCGGAATATTTAGCAATTCAGCATTTTATTCCCCTCAAACAACTTGTCAACATATAAGGCACACGTTCCCATAATCATACTCATCATAATCATACTAAGTATTGCACTAGCAAAGAGGAAATGCTAGTCTTCTCACCTGTCTGGAACACTACCTTAACCTTGGTTAAGGTTTCACTCCGGTTCTAACCATAACTTTTTAAGACGTTCCTATAAAATCTCCCAAGAACCAAGTTCTGAACAGATCACTGAGAGGAATGTATGTGCCTCTCAGTCCAACATAAGAACAAAAGCATCTGCAACATAACAAACACATAGCTTCGAAGTGTGGACTGGCAGCTTGACTGAAGCATCACAATGAAGTCTGTAGCATCTTTGTAATAATGTTTTCTGTTGTGGTTTTCCATGTCATCGTCAGCCAGTTGTCTACACAATGCTACCAAATAAATATGTCACTGAGTACATTAAAACTACATAGACAATTAGGCTACAGTGACATTCCATTGCAATTGAATATCACGTGACTGTGCAAAGCACATGATAAAGGTGATCTTGTAATATAGATCTTCGTTATCATAAGTTAACAAAGTTCTGGTTACACCTGTGTGGCAATTTGAAAGCCCACTTGACTCTTATGTACGCAATGTTTACTGCTTGAATAGAAAAAGTAGCCAATGACGCCACTGCGATGAATCTTTTATGATTTTCTTTGAAATACCTGCTACTTCTGCAGATCGCAAAGTTATGTCATTTAACCATTCATTTGTATACTGTATTCCATAGAAAGCATTTAATGAACTATAAGTCAGACGGATGAACATAAATGAAGGGCTGTCATTGCTTTTGGACAGTTTAAAATAAAAATGTAACATTTGCATCGGCCTTTAGCTAGGCCGACGTTGCTAGCCTGTCGGAAATATCACAACCTACCCGGGTCGATTGACCTGACAGCGGTGACACTGCTGCCAATGCCCTTACGTAAACTCCTAATAGCCTGTGCTACGATTGACTAACAATTAATACACAGTAGATCAAACACAATGCTGAGCCACCGGTAAGGACTCCGTGGGAAGCATTAGCAGGCCCCGACGAGTAAACGCTAGTTAGCTGGCTAGCTTCTGCTCACCGACAGCGGGTTGACTTTGTATATTTTTAGACGCCACCGGTTCAGGTTAAAAGACTACAATGTACCCCGACAGTGGGCACCTTACACGAGTGAGGACCCCCCGCACACCCGTGAAACAGCGGATGTGGCCCCTGGACTTGCCTATGGTGGAGATGAAGGTGGTGTTGAAGGCGTCGTCAGAGAAGCGGAACAGCACACACGTCTTCCCCACGCCCGAGTCTCCGATCAGCAGCAGCTTGAACAGCAGGTCGTACGTCTTCTTCGCCATTGGGAAAACAACGCGTTCACCGAGATAAAACGCAGGAAAAAACAATCTAACGCGTTTAGGTTGGGTCTAACGCCAGCTCCGTAGCTAGCTAAGTGTAGAATTGCCCCGTGTCACTTGACTGTACAATTTAGATTAGTTGGTTAGCTAGGAAGCTAGTCGGCTAAATACCGCCCGAATACGTGTCACAGCACAATCCAAAGAGTCGAGTTTATTTCCCAAGCCCGACTCTTTCCCTTACAGTATGAGAAGAGAAAGCAAAAAAGTATCTGTTCCCGAGTGATGTCTCTTTTCCACTCTCTTTCTCCCACACAGTCGGACAAAATGGCCTCTCCACCCGACTCCCTCTTTCTTCAAACTAATAGCGAGCTAATTCAAATTCTTGGCACACCCCGACATTCCAGTCCTTGTCGCAACCTCGACCAACACGAATTTGAAAAATTCCCAGGCTAAAAGTGAGTCAAAGTAAAGACCCCTTCACGTTAACTTGTCTTGTTAAGATTACAAGCCAAAATAGACGACCGCCGTCGCCTTCGAATGAGAGCCACCGCGGCGACACCCTAGTTTCCAAAGCACGCCATGGCCCGCCCCTTCTGTCAAAATGTAGACACCTCATTGGTCTAAACCGCTGCTTTTCAAAACAATGAACGAACGTAATTGGCTAGTTTTGGTAATATAGAGCGATATGAGGCGTGTTTTAAATGGACATAGAAAGAGGGCAAATGTTACTGCGTAACTATTTCTGACATGTGGGCTCAGATATTCCCATTAATTTAGTTCTCAAAATATGTTTTCTGATCCAACATGGCCACTAGTTCGTTGCAGATCATGTCAAGAGAGTGTTTCATGACACGCTTGCTGGGCAGCGGTGACTATACCAGCTGTGAGTCAGGCGAAGTGATGTCATAATTTTTTCAGTGCTTGTCACGGGCGTTTCCCACATCCTCTTTTAACTTCTAAACAAATGTTACATCTATACTAGATTTGGCACTCAAGCAACTGTCCACAATAGCTGTTGAAGTTACTGTACACACTTTCCATTCAACTTGATTCCACAATATGTGTGCGTGGTGAGTTGTTAAAGTGATCTATCTCGTGAGAAATCTGTTTCCCTCTTCCGTCTGTCACAAACTTTTTAAGACACTCCTACTGGAATGTTGAGGGTAATTCTGTCTGCCATGTTCAGACTTGACAGAGAAACGTACCTTGCAGATAAATACACGCACGCACACACACACACACACACACACACACACAGAGATAACGCAATATCGGAAGAATATCTGATGAGTTGTTTAATTTATAGTTGTAGTGAAGTTGTAGCTTCACTGAGAAGATGTGGAAAATGATTACCTGTAGGTATGCTTTTTATCTTCCACATTGGCATTTCAAAGATTGGGACCGCTATGGGTCCGATTCATTTGGGGGCCCCAGCCAACATTGACATACTCCCAATTCACAGGTGATTTACGAAAAACAAATATGAAAGATGTAAGGACAAAAATAATCCCAAACTATATTCGCATTTTTAACAATACACATTAGACACAATATCACGTATAACCCAATATACCTAAGAGTGGGCCTATTGGATGCCTGTGACTTTGTTCACATCAGTTTCAACCGTAGTTTTCACCCAGGTTACACGTAGGCCTGGGTCTTCTGACGGCCTATAAGACAAAGTGTCGAGATAAATTCCATACAATCTTTATCCAGCAGATGGTGGTATTTTGTCACATTTCAGTTCAACGACAAGCTGAAATGTAGGCCCAATAGACATATAATATATGGTGTACGTTGGTTTAGACCTAATATCTAGCCCTAATGTATTCGGCCTAGGCCTACATATGGAGGAGCCACATTAATGGCAGATAATCTAGTTCTAGAAGGTCTACATGTAGACTATTACCATTAGTAGCCCTATTAGACCCGCCTGTATTAAGAACATACGTCAGTATTATCAACATACGTTTAATTATATATAATATAACCTATAAAATAATCATTGTAGAAGTTGACTAAAAACTACTACTCCTACTCCAAATACCAAATAGGTCTACGTAAAGCCAATATTACGGACTACATATTTAGATTTATAGATTTTCACTTATAGCTTATATATTGGAAGACTTATAGGCTAATTAATGTCGTCACTCAACAGTTAAAAGCTGATTTTAGGGGCAGTGGAGTTGCAGTGATGTCAAATGCAACTTCATATCCCATGATTCCATCTTACCCTTCCGCAGTAATGTGGGGTGGGGTTAGTCTTTGAAGTGTGTGTGTGTGTGTGCGTGTGTGTGTGTGTGTGTGTGTGTGTGTGTGTGTGCGCGCGCGCGTGCCTGTGTGCGTGTGTGCGCAGGCGCGTACGCGTTCGCGTGTTGCTTATAGAGCGACCGCGGCACAGACAGGCAGGGCGCCGCTAGTGCACTACGGGCTGAGCATCCGCGAACCGAAGGTAGGGAGATGCGGACAGTTTTTATTGGGCGTGTGAAACGCGTTGGATACGCCGGGTAGCACCCCCATGAAAGCAACCCATATGTTTCGATGAATGGATTTGTGAAATATTTTGTCAGAGAATCAATTCGGACATGTTTTCTTCTTCATCCGCAATGGATCATCGACCTATAGCGCCTGTGACCGTGTGCTTATGAAGAAAACGGATCCTTATCAGAACCAGTAGGCATACGATATAGAATAGAAAGCGACAGCAGCCTACACATATTGCCTTGCAATGACCGGGTAGCCTAATGCATATAGGACATACCAGGTCATTTTGGCTAATTACAATCGTCAAATAGCCTACATAATTAGGTTTAATCGTAGGCCTATTAAGGTTTTGGTATTTTTATTGGTAGGCCGAGACATTGTCATATTGTTGCATACAGCGCGAAGGAGGATTCATGATGTCGAAAAATAAGAGCAGCGAGTCTGTGAAGGTGGTGGTTCGCTGCCGCCCGCTGAACCGTAAAGAGGAGGCGAACGTGTCGGCGGGTAGCATAGTGGAAATGGATTTGCGACTAGGCCAAGTGGTCCTACGGAACCCCCGCGCGCCGCCAAGCGAACCCCAGAAGACGTTCACGTTCGACGCGGTTTACGACGCCAATTCAAAACAACGAGACCTGTACGACGAGAGCGTAAGGCCGCTCATCGATTCTGTGCTGGCAGGATTCAATGGCACCATTTTTGCCTATGGACAAACTGGCACGGGGAAAACGTACACCATGCAGGGGGCCTGGATGGACCCAGATCAACGCGGCGTGATACCCAACGCATTTGATCACATCTTCACACACATCTCACGCTCCCAGTCCGACAGGCAGTACTTGGTGCGGGCCTCCTACCTGGAGATCTACAGGGAGGAGGTCCGGGACCTGCTGGACCCCAGCCACGCCGGTGCCCGGGAGCTCCGGGAGAGCCCCGAGACCGGGGTGTACGTGCGCGACCTGACGTCGTGCGTGTGCAAGAGCGTGAAGGAGATCGAGGAGGTGATGAACGTGGGCAACCAGGCACGGGCCGTCGCCGCCACCGACATGAACGAGCACTCGTCGCGCTCCCACACCCTCTTCCTGATCACGGTGGAGTGCAGCCAGCCCGGCCCCGACGGCCGCAAGCACATCCGCGTGGGCCGGCTCAACCTGGTGGACCTGGCCGGCAGCGAGCGGCAGGCCAAGACGGGCGTCCGTGGGGAGCGACTGAAGGAGGCGGCCAAGATCAACCTGTCCCTGTCGGCGCTGGGCAATGTCATCTCGGCGCTGGCGGATGGGCGCAGCGGCCACGTGCCCTACCGGGACTCCAAGCTCACCCGGCTGCTGCAGGACTCCCTGGGAGGCAATGCCCGCACTGTGATGGTGGCCACGCTGGGCCCTTCCCCGCAGCACTATGACGAGACGCTCACCACTCTGCGCTACGCCAACCGTGCCAAGAACATCCAGAACCAACCGCGGGTCAACGAGGACCCCAAGGACGCCCTGCTGCGCGAGTTCCAGCAGGAGATCGCCCGCCTCCGGGCGCAACTCCACCACAGGAAGGGGCGGAGCAAGCGCAGGAAGGAGGAGGAGGAGGGGGGGGATGGCGAGGAGGGTTGGGATCGGGAGGCGGAGGAAGACACCGAGGGTGAGGAGGAGGTGGAGAAGGAGGCACGGGAGTACGTGAAGCAGGAGGAGCAGAGGTTGGAACAGGAGAAGGAGGCCATTCGGGGAGACCGCTCCCTGTTGGCGGAGGAGAAGCAAAGGCTTCTGGGAGAGAAGGAGAGGATGATGGGAGATCTGAGGAAGGAGCAGGAAGCTGCGGAACAGCTCACCGCAAAGTACAAGGTGAGCTGCAGGGTTCCATGGGGAAACCAAGGAGGGGAAGTACATACTAAAATAAAGCCTGGTGAAACACAAGTGCAAGCACTTTGTGAATGGCTAAAATAGTTCCAGGTGATGTCACCTCCCAACAAATGGCAAATGATCTCACCCGGCACCATTTGTGTTCAATGAGGTCACTGAGATTTGATTTTAGTACTATTTAGCGTTATAATCCCCCCTCATAGTCAAAATGAAATCCTCAGTACTCTCCATAGAAATCAATGGTGATAGACTTCTGTCATGCCTCTTCAATTTAGTATGCAACCCTGCAAAAGTCACATGTTCACAGGGAAAAATCACATTTTCCCTGGGTGGCAATACACACACACACACACCCTTGTAAACACTCACTCTCAGACACAGACACACACACCCATGTAAACACTCACTCACACACACACACCCATGTAAACACTCACTCTCTCACACACACACACACACACACACACATCTCTCTTTCACACAGGCAAGTGGATCTGTGTAATCTTAGGAGTCATCATCAAAGACGTGTAGCTTATGAGAAGATCATGTGAGTTAAGCTGCTAGACTCTGCTCACAGACCATAAATCTGTCTTCCCTGTTTAAATTACAAAGGAAGTAACCCTCACAGTTTATGTAGATAAACCATTAAAAATGAAGTAAAATTAAACTAATTTTAAAAAAAAAGAAGATTTTAAGATATGTCTTCCTAAAGGCCGCCATCTTTTATCCATTATGAAGTGACAAAGATTTTAAAAAGTGATGAATATGTTCATATACACACACACACACACACACACACACACACAAGCACACTGCTACGTCTCACACACACAAACAAACAAACACACACACACACAGGGACTTCCTTTAATGACCGATGCATCGCCCTATCAATTCATTAAGTCACTCAGTGCAGAACGGCCAACTGAAGTCTATTGTTTGGCAGCCAACGCTGTCCTACCCAAGACTAATCAAACCAATTCAGCTCACTGTGTTTGAAACTTCTGACCGTAGAACAATCCAATCTGAATTCACCATAGGGCCCACAAATACGTACATTACAAAAAATAACCAAGGAAGAGTCTGAGATCGTCTGCGTTGTGAAGGACGGTTTGTTTGTCATTAGAGCAAACGTGAAACGTGACACACAGACACAGACTTTAGCTTTCAGGCGTAAAGCTTTAGACGAAGCACCGATCTCCCGTTGTGACCGAGAGAACGAGAAACACACAAGTACGCGTACCCTGCAAATAGGGTCTGACAAGAGTGCTTTACATCGCGTTCGAACGTCCCTGATACATCATACGGGAGCCCGGGAAGCAATTGTTCCTTTTGTCTTTTTAATCGTGTGTCCACTCTCTCCTAACAAAGTGAATACGCTGGTGGCAAAGAAGCCCCCTATGGTACCCTTGGACATTTGACTAATGACCATTACAGTTTCACAATATCACAACACAGTGTGCCTCAAGGACAAACAAGCCTGTCTTGTACATTTTGTATTATAGCCCTACTCATTATATATATATATATATAGGCCTGGAGACTGGTTGCGCAACGATTCAACCATGAATCAAAATATAGCTGAATACAGATATTAGCAAGAAAAGTAAAAAAAAAAAAAGGAATCCAAAAATACAGTTGGCCAAATGCACTGTGTCTCGCAGCCTCAGCGTATTGATGTGGCTGAAAATGAGCCGGACGAATGACTGAAGATCATTTATGCTCGTCGTGAAAGATTGGATATGGTAGAATTCCAAGATAAACAGATTTTTTTAAATCAGCGTACCTTCCCGTAGAACGACGTCTGGCCTTACCATACGTAAGCTATATGTCCGGCGTGGCTGTGTCAGAGGTGGACACCGCTGTTTTTACATTTGCCAGCTCCCGAACATTAACAACAGGGCAAGTTCACTTAAAGGACACGGCCGGTGTAATTATGTCTTAGCCTAATGCTAAGACTAGCCCCTCTAAAGTGCTTTTGGACAACAATGGATCTTGTGTTAGCAAGACAGTACCTGGAGCCAGAATACCACGATTGATTATTGCTTACTTTCATTTGGTTCTTTGCCTGCATTGTTTTTGTCATATTGAGTAATTTGTTTATAGGTGGATGAAGAAAGTAGCCACCTCATAATACCTCCCAAAATATCTTTCTTCATTGTCTTTTATTTTGAAAGTGTAAATTATAGTCCTAGTGCATTAATGAAAAGATGTAAGCTGTGTTTTGGTCCACACTAAATCATGCCGTGTGTGCACCTAGTCTCCAATATTCTTACTGAATAACTGAAATATCCAGACCTATTTCTCTAATTGGCTATGATCGAAATTGGCCAACCAATCAAAATAGCCCATAGGCCTGCACATTGCTTTTCCCTCTTTCGGCTCTCTGTTCCCGTGGATGCTAGGTTGCTAGGCAGAGGTACAAGACCGAGAGGCTGAAAGAAAACAGCAGCTAATTAAAATATCTTGCAGAAAAAATGAATGTCAAATACATTACATACCATATTTTTACACTCACTCTCCTGCTTTTTCAGGCACACACATGCATGCGCACACACATGCATGCACATACACACAATTATACAAACAAGTAGGTCAGACATTTTTCCAAGCTGGCTTGAGTCAGCTGGTGACACTGCAGGGAGCTGTTATTGGAAAGGCCCTCCTCACCCAGGTGGAGGGGAGCTCCATCTGTGAGTTGCACCCTGTGTTGACATCACTGTTGTATTGGTGTTGTGATGGTATCTACTAGCTGGTAGCCGGGAGCTGCCATGATGGGTGTTTTCAAAATAAAAGCTTCCCGAGGTGCCATGGAACAATTTAGCAATATCTTTTCCCCCAGACTACCACTGGCTTTGCTACGTTTCAGAGCTGTTTTATTTGTGTGTTTTTTGTGTGTTCTTTAGTCAGGTCTGTTGTGTTGACTCTTGTCTTTGAACGACAAAGTGTTTATGTATGAATCCCGGATGGGAAATTCTGCACAATGACTGATGAAACTCAGCAGCTAGCACTTGAAATATAACATATACCCTTATTTTTTTGCATTGTCTGCAAGGCTTGGAGACGGATAGCAATGTTAGATATTTGTCTTTTATTCGTGGTAGCTGATTTATGCCACACAACAGGAAAATAAAGTCTTAGTGAGGGGAAAAAGCACTCTACACTCTACTAACGCTGCAGTATAACTAGTTAGATCAATTTATATTCATTTGGATGTGCAGAATTAAACTGCCATGTATCTACTCCATGGCGTTTGTTTTAGAGTAGAGGATATTGTGCTCCACAGCCAGTGCTGCTGTGTGGGTATCGTTGAAGTGAGGGTTTACATAGCTGAGGTTGTAGTGTCTGATAATATGGGATGAGTTACTGTTGAGCCGGTCAGCTGCAGGAGAGGGAGTCTGTCCCTGGGACAGGTGGACTATTCTTAGGACTTTTCTGGGTCAGAACTAGATAGTGTCTTGGTTCTGGTCTCCCTTGCTCTTCGACTCTCATCACTATCCACTATCACATCTATTCCACAGTTTGATGTTGATCACGTTCTCCTTCTTACTCTAGATTTTAATCTCTTTACATTTACATTTAGGGCATTTGGCAGACGCTTTTGTCCAAAGCGACGTACAATCAGTACATTTGTCGAAAGAATGAAACAACAACAGCTGACGCTGAAGATTTGAATAGCAACATTTTCAAGCACTCCTGGTTGCTAGGTTAATAGAAGAAGTTCTTTCTTTGCAACACCTCTCTCATTCCCTGCCCACTCTAAACTCCATATCTGCTGAAGCCGTCCAGCCGTGGTTAACCTTTTCCATGTTGTGTAAGTAGGTTAGCGGCCCGTAGAAATGGGTTAAAAGCACAATTCCGTCGGGAAAATGTTTTCCCTCTCTTTCCATCTATTTTGAAACACAACCTTTGTTGTACACATTACAACCGTCCCTGTACAAGTCTCTTTAAATGCGAGTGGAAGTGTTCGTTTTAATTTATTTTATTGTATTTTATGAATAGTTATATTACTCTAGTCCGTTATTATTATTAACCAGTGAAAGTGTGGCCAGAGCAACCGTGCTTATGAATCTTTATGAATGCTGAACATTCACCTTACAACACGACTGTAGCAGCAGCTGTGTGTCTGCTCCCAGAATGCTGTGCGTGGCCAGTGTGACATTTGGCTGGACAACATCCTGCCAGTTTCCTCTCGACCCACATGCTTGCTCAGATACAATTGGTATTACCTCATGGGAAATATGGCACGTATTATGTACTCATACACATACATGTACGCCGTAAACACACACACACACACACACACACACACACACACACACACACACACACACACACAGGGTAGAATGATTCTGTTTCCTGTTTATATATCTTTCCTTCCTGCCTAATTAGAGAAGGCTAGGAACTGACGAGGGAGGTTGTGTGTGTGTACGCTAGAGTAGAGGGAGCTCTACATCTATCAGCATGGAATACTGCACCACTGAAATATTGATGAGTACTGACCATGTGTCCTTGGCTTCTGTGTGTGTGTGTGTGGGCACCATCCCATCCCTCCCGCAGGTGACGAGGGAGACTGTAGAGAGTCTTTGTCTTTTATCTGATTTAAGCCAAATATAAATACAAATATACAAATTATGTATTATTGCTCTGATAAATTGTAGCAATAGCTTCGGCTACACACCACATAAAAGTAGCTTTCCAGGGGTTCCTCCAATATCAGGACACAGGTGGATGTTGAATAAGGCGGTTTATTGCAGAGGTTGTCGTTGAATGGACAGAGCAGGTGGTACGAAGCTAGCATGCTAGCGCTCGCCTGAGTGTGTGTGTGTGTGTGTGGTGATGGCTGGTTTAACCTGTGATGCATTGACTAATCAATGCGTCCCCACCCGGCCACCGACCGCACACACACTCCACGTAAATGTTGCGACGATAAATGTTCAATGTTGCTATTTATTTTCTCTTTATCCATTGCCATCTTCGCCAAGAGGCCGCAGATCTAAAAATAGTGCTGAGCGTGTGTGATACAGATGTTCTACGCGCCTGATGGGACGTGCGGCGGTGACATTTCACCCACGCAGAAGCGCATCTGCATGTGCGACATTAAAAAGGCACGTTTAAGGGGTCGTGCTGTCCGTCATGGGGTCGGCTGGGAGCCGGAAAGACGTTGGCGCGTTGAGGATGAAAAGTTAAATATTCCCCAGCGGGCCAGCGGATCGGCGGCGAGATTGACAGGAAGCAGATCGGTTGGATCTCAGTGATGGCTCTGCGTTATGAGTCTCTCTTTGTTGTTACTTGTACAATATGAAAACAACAGTTTGGGGTGGCTATTTTTCTTTTTGTGTAGATCTATCCATCTTACACACTGTCTCAATTTGTGTTATGCCTTCCTGTTTTTCTTCCTTCTTCCTCTCTCTCTCTCTCTCTCTCTCACACTCACACAGACACTCATTCCACATTATGGCCCTGGTGTATTTATAGCATCATGGACGTCTTCTCCAACAGGGAATAGCCTGATTGGCTGTCTGATGCAGCCCTTCTCGACACGGTGGGCGGGACTTTAGTCGGCATAGCCGGGAGGATTTAGACACACATACACTCAGGCACAAGTACTAACGTCGGTGGTGGGTTTTTCTCACATTTTTAACACAAATATAAGATCTAAGAGAATGTCTTCTTATTCATTTCGTAATTACAAAAAGTCCAATGCATTAATCCAATAGCAAACACACCTTGAGAGCTCAACATGCATAATAACATAATGAAATTGTACAACCTTGCCTTACTTTGCCTCTCGTCGTTGTCTATATATTACCACGTATTTGTACAATAGACTCTGTACAATATTTGTATGTGTTTTATTGTTAAACTGTAAGCACCTAACTGCAGCGGCATAGTCAATAATTGGGCCAACTAAATTGACCCTATTTCAGATACATTAGCAAATGCTAAGAGGAAAGATAATGAGGATTCACACACACACACACACACACAGAGAGAGCAAAGTACAAAGCCTGCTTTATGCTTACAGTTGGACGCTGAGCGTAGATGAAGCCTCCAGGACTGGTAATGGGTGAAGGGGGCAGTAATAACGTGTTTGTGTGT
>OMKP01059656.1:0-12802 GCA_900302375.1 Bathygadus melanobranchus | reverse complement strand
ACCCTACAGCTCCTCTCAAAACCCTGCCAGCAAATTGCCGTCTCCCATGACAACCCCTGAGACCTCCTGTCTTGCTGCCACCCCCCCCACACACACACACACAACCACACCACCACTGGGTTTAGTCCAGTCACTCAGTTTGGCCATTGAAACAAAAACTTTGTTCAGACTATTTGCTTTCATCAGACAGTAGCTCAGGAGGTAGAGCGGTTGTCCGGCAACCAGAAGTTTGCAGGTTCGACCCCTAGCTAAGTGTCGAGGTGTCCCTGAGCAAGACACCAAACCCTAACTGCTCCCGATGAATGGGTGAATGATGGTGTGAATGCGAGGCAATGTAAAGCGCTTTGGATAAAAGCACTGTATAAATGCAATACATTTACCATTTACAGACAAAGAAGCAGTCTGACAGATTTAATCTGTCAGTCAGTCCGCCTGTTAGTAGATCAGCCATCAGTCATTCATACTCAGTCAGGCAGTCAATCCGTGTGTCAGTTCCTTTTCCCGTCAGTGCTCCAGCCACGCAGTCAGTCAGTCAGTCTGTTCCTTATCTACTCAGGCAGTCAGTCTGGTAAACTTACGGTGAGCAATGAGTTCAGTATAAGTCAATGGATTCACTTGATCCAGTCAGTCAGTTAGGCTGACTGTCAGGCAAATTACCAGTCTGGATGTTTTTTTGGCTTTCTTTTACAATTTGTCCTTTTAAATATGGTAGAGTAGACTAAATGTTGACAAAATGTTTGGGCTACTTTAAACCACTTCTCCTGCTAAAGTTTATTGAGGACCATCTAATCTGCAGAGATGCATCATATCTATATACATATAACGCTAACATTTCTCAACAGTTGGCTATGTTCATGTTTTGCTTGCATACAGATGATTGACACAGTTGTTCATTGTGTGAATTATTCCCTGCAAAATGCCAAGTGTGTATTGTGAGTCTAGATGTTCAATAAGGCATTACACTCATCTCTATTATTGTGGTATTCTACAGCGGGGGGATTCCCCCAACTAGCCTTGCATAGTTATAGAGACACTGACTAAATGAAACACAAAGATGAAAATATGTTTCTTAAAAACAAAGTTTTATGTGACACAGCATTACTTCCTTATCAATAATCTGTGGTGCCTTATTTCACCCAGAATATCTTATTCCAACAGATGTTTAATCAGAGCTGGTAACATCTGTCTGCATTGGACTGAATATCTAATATCCATAAGTCATCTATTGTCTTTTGCCTTAAAAAACATTACAATGTTTCATTATGCCAGTAAATTATGAATAGAATTAGCATCTATGTATTCAACAAATGTGTATTATTGCTCTGGTAAACCCAGACTCTACTCAGATCACATTTACTGAAGAAGTGTGAAGATAATATAACTGAGCTAAAATAATCTGAAAAAGAAACTGCTTTCAAAATGATTTGGGGTAACCCTCTTTCACTTTTAAAAATGTGTTAAGTAGCTGTGTATTTCAACAAATGTGTTACTTTTTGTAAGTCGCTTTGGATAAAAGCGTCTGCCAAAATGCCCTAAATGTAAATGTTAAATAGTGCATAATAATAGTGTGTATTTTATACCATAATCTACAATAAAAAACATAAAACAAAGGGAAAACACAGAATAGATACATCTAAATCAACAGGTTGACACGGGTTACAGGCATAGGACAAACAGACTGGAGGACCCAGACAGCCAGGAGCCCTCACAAGAGTAGGAGGAATTCAGCACCATGGACAGCAACCAGTGAAACTAGACCAAGTCATTGATAATCAGTACTGTTCAGCGGAGCTGCTGCTTGATTGGTAATGAGGAACGCCTGCCAGTCATGAGCCCACAAACATTCCTGCCAGCTACAAAGCCAGGACCCTCCCCCTGACCTTGAGGCAACAGTGGAAACCTCAAGAGTACTGCGGTAAGCAGCCAGTAGCCCTGAAACGGAAATATCAGGAACATTTTCATACCAAAAAATACAAATACACTTCTGCTTCTTAAGAAATACTACAAGCAGCTCTCCTCGACGAGGAGGTACCCTGCTCCATCTGCCTCGCGTTGTCCTCAACCATGGCTAGGCCATCCCTCCTCCATGGTCGAGGAGAGTCGCGTGAACGACACCAGCTCGACAGTCTCGGATGGCGGCAAACATATTGCCTGATATTCCCGTGGTCGAAGTCTCCGTCTTGGACGGGGAATTCCACCCCGTGCCCCTTTATTCCCTCTGGCAAAGGGTGGAGCTTTCACCACGATATTGATTATAGTAGATTTCAATTGGTTAGATGATGAGTGCAGTAGATCCTGCACAGCAAATAAAACAACCAAAAAGGAACCCATATGGTTGGTTCTGAAATTGTGGGTACTGGGTAATGAACATGTGTTATGTTACCTTAAGTACATAGTTACTTGAGATTGCTGGAAGGTATTGTTTTCACCAGTTGTCCAAGTGGTGCTGCCATAACATGGAAATGAAAACCTTGCCACCGTGCATGTAAACCAGCATAGAAGGCACACACGGCGTGGATTGCATACTGAATATTCGTACAAAAATGATTTTTCTTTTTTAATGAAATCACCACTTGAGGTTACGCTATTAAATATTCGGTTTATATTCAAGGTTATTCCTCTGCCAGAAAAAAACGTAACAAGAAAGATTCTGTTCGATTCATTGAGAATATTTAGGCATACATGTGTCCAAAAAACGAATTCCCTCCACATTTCCTTTAATCAGAATTGTAACATTTTAAAACGAAAATAAAAACAACAGAAAAATAGTTTCCCTGTTTGCGATGCGCCACATTAAAGATAACAGTGGCACACGTTGTTGCGTTGCTCAGTGTTTTCACTATCATCAGATTCCTATCATCTTCTATTATTTATTTTCCTTATTTTCGTGCCTCCTCTGCAAATCCTACTTTCTTGTCTGCGCGCGTGCGTAAAGCCACTTCTAAGTGTATGTGTTGGCATATATACTTTTTCGCCCCTAAATGGTATGATAACATAAGTATACAGGTAGATTGAAGAATTGAATCCAAATATTTAGAAAGTCATTCATTCATTTCATAGCGTTCATAGGATAGACTATCTTATCCGTTAACCTCATAGTAGATGGGATTTATAGCCTACTCTAATGTGGACAGCACCACGTAAGCTGTCGCTCAGCCCATTGAATGGTTTAGCCTACTCTTAAGAAACTTTTAAAGGTAAATTAGTTGACAAATTGAAATGTATCATTAACCCCAGTGACGAAGTTTGATAACCCTTCCTCCCGTGAGTTCCATCTTTGCATGTGCACGCTTATAATCAATTATAAGTAGAAATTGATAAAGATGAACGCCTGGCAGCCAGCCAGCGTTTAAGAGAAAAATGGTGTCTCTTCATCTTCAACCACATCGAAGCTACGTGAAGATGTACTGATAATAATGCCGGCTGCCTTGATCGTTTATATTAGCGTCGTTTAATAAACATGACTTCAAACCTCTTTCACTCACGTGTGCGTTATCTTAAAAGGCTCCCTAATAGGGCAGAAGGATATACTTTATTTATTCAGAAGAGGACTTGTGACACACACACACACACACACACACACACACTTTTCTACACAGTTGAGTGCAGATAGATAACGTTCTCTTATTGCTCTCGGCGTGGGGGTTCCGTGACATTGCGCAGAGCGCAGAGCCGAGGCGCGCTGGCCAGACTGGCGGTGCAGGTGTAGAAGGCAGGTAGTCTCTCCAGCTACGGCAGGCGGGCATATCCTCATTGCATCATGGATCTTTGGAGTAATAGCCTCTGCGGAATTATTGTCCTCGCACTTTTCATTTCGCAAGGGGCAGCTGGAGAAGGTGAGCTTGTGTTTTTGGTTAAAGAACAGTTTGCAATGGTATAACTGTGGTTGGGTTGTCTATTATAGCTGGACTTCGACGTGAGAAAAACAACAACTCCGTTTGTATTATCCGTGCCGTTTCAACTCACCGAAAGTCACGCTGCAGCCCACTGTTGAAACGAGTTGACAAGCTGCGTGGTTTTCTGCTTTCAAGGTGCGCGCATTGTGTAATGAAGAAATCTAGACAAGAAATCACGTTGTGACATAACGCACCAAATCTAATGTAGGCCTCTTTATTTATGTATTAAACATTTTTTAATAATTTTGAACGCGTACATTTTGTGAATAGCTTTGGTTTTGATTGACTGAACCCTATCCTTTATTGGGTACCACTGTCACGTCTCTCCCGTTGTTACCAGCGCGGTGTTAAAATTGATAAACGAGCGCAGAAGTTTATTTTTTACAGTCGCTACCTGCTGTGGTTGTTTTTGCGAGTCACCGGAGGGAGCCTAACTTTTTACTTGTGATTGTACCTTTCTGTGGTAAACCTATCATTCTCATTATTCGCATGTTGTCCTTCGCATTTGGATACATGCTATTTTTTATCCAAGTGCTTGATACATTCGTAATTAAACGTTTTTATCGCATGCTGAGACTGCTAAATTCAAAGAGGATAGAAAAAAATGGATAAGGGTGCTTTGATAGTGGATAAAATACAAGACCATGACTGCAGGGAATGGGAAGGGAACTGGTCAGGCTCCTGGTCTCAGATCACAATTAACACCCTGGAGAGAAAAGCATGGCTACCATTGTTTTCACTTTGTTCATTTCCCGAACAAAGGACATAAAGTCACCTTTCTTGATTAAAAACATACCTAGGTTTATGTATTATTTAAAAAGAGAAACATAAAAATAAAGCTGTCCACATTGTGTGCAGTCATGTCTCCTGAATGAATGAAAACAAAAGCCTCCACAAAACTACAGCTTGGAATACGGACAAGAAGTGATGTCATACCAATCACTTTCAACATGTGTGTAACATTGTCTTCTGCTACACTCCTCTATACGTGGCTTTTTCCGGGGCTCCCCACCAGCAGGACACAGGTGTATGATGTTGAATGAACCGGTTTATTGCAGAGTTGGAAGTTGTTTGAAGACAGAGCAGGTGGTGCATTCGGCTCTTTCGGAGTGTGTGTGCGTGTTTGTGTGTGACACAGGCAGACAGGCAACAGGCCTTTAGTGTCCATTGTTCATGAGCCTGGTTGCCTGGTGGAAAACAGTCTCGGAGCCCGCTGGTCCGCGTCTTCAGGCTGCGATATCACTTGCCAGGCGGCAGCAGCTGAAACAGTCTGTGGTTGTGGTGGCTGAGGTCTCTGATAATCCTGCTGGCTTTGCTGACACACCATCTGTTTTACAAGTCCAGGATGGAGGGAAGCTCACATCTGCTGATGGCTCCCCAGCCACCAACCACACACATTCCACATACCCCCAACACCGAACTGAGGCTGGGGAGAATTCCCAGCCGAACCTGCTTTCTCTCCCCCTGGTCCTCTTCTGGGCTCCACTGGCGGCCATCGCTGTCATCAGGGAAAAGGGCTGGTGCTGGGAGGCCTCTGTGTCCCTCGCTTGATTGAAGGGCCCCACATTGAGCGGATGTGTAGCAATTGACCATACTACACACCACTAAAAGTGGCTTCTGCTGGGCTCCTCAAAAATCAGGACAGGTCTTGGATTAAACCGGTTTATTGCCACCAACCACACTCCACAATGTGTTTAATGGACTGTAGCATTATATCATTATAATATTTGTTGATCATATCCAGCATTAGCATCAGTAGGTTTCGTGGCTTGTCTCTTCAGTTAGCTGCTTGCCTGCTCATTCGATTGGGCTTCACTGTGTAAATACCAGCGTAACCCCAAAGACTAGGTATAGAAGTATTTACTTCATGGTTTGGCAGTTAGGACAGAAAGAAGTTCCTTGTGGTATGGTTATGGTATTGTGTGCACTAAACATTTTGCCTTTGGGGGACTGCCCGCGTTGACTATGAAATACTGATTCAGTCGGCTTGTTAAAATAAGTGAAAAGGCAGAGGACTTTATTCATTATATATCATATTTATTCATAGCTTTGCTGGAGAACTATACAAAAGAGCAATTGTTGAAAATTGCAGAGCATTATAAAATTGATATTTCAAGTGCTGACAAACATCTCAAGGACATTGTTAGGGCTGTTTTTTTTGGTGAAGTTGGTGCTTATAACTATAATTATACAGTGCTATAAGCAGATAACACATTATAAATATGTTATATATATATATATATATATAATGCATTGTAGACATGGGAATCATAGACAGCGTTACCCATATTGCTGCAGTGTGTGCTGACTGGGAGAGCCCAGGAAGCCTATTCGGCTCTCACTGCCACACATTGTCAACTTTTTTCTAAGGTTAAAATGGCAGTTCTTCAAGCTTATGAGTTTGCTTACTGGCAAAACTTCAGAAATTGGAAGAAGGGCAACATTCAAACGCATGTTGAGTTTGCCTGTGAATTACGGTGTCATTTTAATAGCTGGTGTGGGGCTGCTGACATTAAGTCCCTTGAGGAGTTGAAGGACTTAATTTTCTTGGAACAGTTTCAAGATTCTGTGCCAAAGCACGTCGCCACCTATGTTTTCATGAGGTTCACTAAGACTCAGATGCTGCAGTGTTGGCTGACTGAAGTTCACTGGCCCAAATAGAGATTTTGCATGTAAGAAAGGAAATTGTTCTGATTGTCACTATTGTCAAGGCATCATTGGATAGATGAGAACCCAATGGCTTTAAGCCCTGTTCATGTTCATGAGTGTTTTAGCCATGTTGATCTCAAAGCTGGCAGTCAAATCCGTGAGTGAAATCATTAATTATGTTGGCGTTGATTTTTCTCCAGTTATTAGTGAGGGCTATCTTTCACTGGTAGGTGGAACAAGGGTTCCTGTTAAATGCTATGGGATACAGCGGCTTGAGCACAGGTGACAGTGTCTTGGCTCTGGGGCTTGGGCTGACCACTTAGAGTTCCTTTGCACGTAATAGATTGATTCTGGCCTGGTGCAAGGGGAAGTGGCAAATGTCAATTGGTGTAGGTCTGGCTCTGCCAGTGGCAGGGTCGACGTCATCTTGGGTAATGGTTTGGCAGGTGGTCTGGTTTGGAGTTAGCCACACATGCTAACTCACTGGTAAGCCAAACCAAAACCAGCTCCATCGTAACCCATTCCAGCTACCAGCAAGCCTTACACACTGGTCAAGGTCCAGCAGTGAATATCTGTTTACAATCTGTGTCAATCTACCAGATACACTGCAGGGCAGCCTCTTTGGTCTATCACCTCTCGCTCTAAGTTATCCAAAGTGATCAAGGGTCTAATTTCACTTTTCTTCTGCGGTCTTCTCTTCTGTGGTGTCAAACACAATCTGTCCAGTGCTTATCACGCACAAAGTCAGGGGGTGCTTAGCGCTTCCACCAGACCTTGAAATCACTCTTGAGAGCATATTTTGTTGAAATGGCACAGGAGCGGGAGAAGGGTTTGCCATGGCGTATGGCTGCCAGGGAGGTTTCACAGGAGAGCACCGGTTTCAACCCAAACAAACATGTGTTTGTTCACATCGCTCATGACCTCTTGCAGGGTGACTTGAAAGCCAGTGATACCATTTACAAACACACGTTGTAATGGCTTTGCTGGTTAATTAGATGACCTCGTCAGTGCAGTTTAACTCCTGAGGAATGGCTGGTATGCAAACCTCCCCCCTCCCCTCCCCGCTCTCTCTGCCTTCCTGCCTTACTTTCATCATCACTCCTGTCCTCCCACTCCCTGCCCTTTTCTCAGTTTATCTCTCTCTCTCTCTCTTGCTCTCTCGATTTCCTCTGTCTCGGTTGGTATGTCTCTCGCCCTCTAGGATTGTTATCGGCTCTGCTGATTTTAGAGTCGGTAGTGTGTTTCCTAATTTTGGCCTAATGACAGATAAGGCAGATAATGTGTTTGTGAAGTTTAAGTTGCTGTGGTTAACATTATTTTGTCATATAAGTTGCGCGTGTGTTTGTGTGTGTGTATGTAATTGTATGTGTAAACAAGTGTGTGCATACCTTTGTGTGTGTGTGTGTGTGCTGTGTCTAATTGTATGTGTTTCTGTTCGTGCGTGTGTGTATGTATGTGTGTGTTTGTTGGCCTCAGCATGTCTGCTGGTGCATGTGTGCCCAGATAAGCAGTGACTCACCACTCACAGTCACCACTCTGCATTGGCACCCAGTTGTCCTGTGGCACCCAGTCAGTCAGGAGGGGGAGCAGAGGAGCAGCAGAGCCCGGCGATGAGGAGGGCCGAGGGCTCCTTTCATATCAAATCTGCTGATTCTGCACAAGAGTTTCTAAGGAGTACAGACTTAGCGGCTGATGTGGAGCAGAGCTTCTTGAATGGATTAAGGGGTAACTGTATAGGAAGGGTGAACATCTCTCTTTTCTCTTTGCATGCATTTTCTCAATAACTATAATTGACCTATTGTGAGACGTTCATGCCATCTCACAAATTGATGTCGTTTTTCTCTTGAAAGCCCTGTTTCCCTACTTCAGTTAAAGATATTATTCATTATATTTTCTATTTGATCCCTGTGCCACAGAACCCCCTAACGCGAGCCTATTAGCATCTCTGGGTGCACTGTCACTTAATTCACTGATAAAAGAATTGACTTGTCTTTGACTTGGTATTCATGACTTGAGACTTGACTTAGACTTGAGACAGATGACTTGAAAGGACTATTCAATATTAGCATTCCTTTTTTAATAATAAAAAAGGAATTTAAATGAATGACATACAAGAGTATACACGCTAATATTAATCTGGTGCTGCTCAAATAATCATTATGTGTGATCAACAGTTAGATGCTCATAGGTGAGCGTTAGCTTTGATTCAATCTAGACAGGATTGTATATTAAAGGGGAACCTTGCCGATTTTCGACTGGCTTTGTATCATGAACAGCATAGAGGAACGGTAGACGATGAATAATGTCTACCTTTCCTCTATTCCTCTATGATCTCCTCGCTACATTTGTCCACTGGATGATCCTTTAACCATCGGTGATGCAAGGGCTTTTACGTATATTTTTAGCTAAAACTGGAGAGCTTGTTGGAGTAGTGTCCTACTCCGTCAAGCTCATCACATGACTCCTATGTTGTTGTGTCTGACAAATGACCATACACGCAGAGTATACCATGATATGAATTGAATGAATGAAACTCTATAGAGTATGTAAATAAAGTTTGTATTTTAATGTCAATAAAAGTAAATGGTATATATCCTTATCAGACAGAGACATGGGAGAGTGCTATGCATTCTCAACAGCATTTATTTAGCAAAAAACACAAAGATCTTGAATCTTGACAGTATCCATAGCAGTGTAACAACACAAGAACAGCGTAATAATGGTTCTAATATTTTCAGAAAACTAACTAGAACCCCTCCAAAACTTTGGTTTCTATTGCTGCTCTACTCCTTACTTCCTCCAACCTTTCAGGTGACACGTAAGTAGCCTTGAACCATGGGTCCAGGAATGGCCATGGTGAGCAGCTCGTCAGAGGCATGATCTTTGTATTTCTCATTTAAATCATCCAGGACCCTTTTCTTCATGTCCTTGCTCAGTCCTGCTTTGTCTTCTGCTGTTTGAAATGAGTAGCTGGACTGGCTTGACATAAGAGACACTAACATATTCCTCTCCTGACAGGGCATCTGTGAAATCTTGCAGAGGCTTCAGTGCTTTGGTTATTGAGGTGACGCAGTCTGTTGCCAGGACTTGAGTCATAGGCTTCTCCTGCTCCAATGTCCTTCCCATCATTTTGACACAGTACCCCCAGCTTGTCTGTGATTGTGTGACCAGCTTGTGGGGGGCAGGTTCAGCTCTCTGCACTGGTCCCATGCAACTCCAGCATCATGTTGGACACTATTCTCTAGAAAGTAAGAAGGAATACAAATATTAGAATAAGTGGAAAAGTCGGCTATTATAATTGAAAACAGTTAATACACCATTGACCGTAGAGCAGCATAAGTATTTATTATATGGACACACTTAACATCAGCCTATTACAAATCTAATAGGTGTATATATTGTATGTATTTTGGTCAATATTGTGCACATTCCTACGCAAACATCCTACAGCTTTTTCCTATAAAAAACAGATATATTATCTATTTTATATTATATATTCTGCATTGTCAACACAGAATATTTTATTTTTAGGTTACTTGACTTTCTGACTTGCAGTACTTATTTTATACTTTGTATTGTATTGTATGCACCAATATACCAATGCAAATTCCGTGAGTTTGCGAATTTCATTCATGACTCTGTCCTGAACCTCTCATATCCAGAGTTTGAACCACACATCTGAAGCTATCTCTTTCTCAGGTTTGAATGTGAACCAGGTCCTTTGCAATGTATAGTGTGATTGTCCTAGTAATGTCTTTCCATCTCGTACCACTTGGTCGTTAACAACGACTGGAGCGGACACCGGTGTAGTTTTGGGATGTGCTCCGTTGGGGCTGCTAGTCTTGTTTTGGCCCGGGTTGATGGAACGGTTGCTCGTTCAAACCTTGCATAATGTTAACGTTTGCTCCGTAACGTTTGCTCCAAAACCAAAACCAAACCACTTCCCAAATAATGGAGTTTCCTCTCCTATGGCCTCGGCCTCCCTGTCTGGTTCCAACACTCCACTCATCTCTTTTCCGACGTTTCTTCCACCATATGTTTGGCCTACCTAGCTTAAGTGTAGGCTAATTTAATGGCCACTCCCTTTTTACCACCTTACACGATGGTTGATAGTGTTATAGCCAATGTGTTTTACTTGTTTATTTGCAACAATATACGACCACAACTGGACTCAGACCACAACTGAAATTCTGAAGAAAATGTTTTTTTATTGATTTATCACAGTGATGACGGCAAAATCCATGTCTTGGTGCAACAGTCACCGGTGATGACTGTTATTATATCCTAACCCTAACAGACTGAAATAAGGTAGACTAAGTAAGCAATGTTCTTTTTTTACCCCTCAAACACAGCAGCCGTTCTGTTTGATATGGGGGCCAGGCATTCTACTAAACTTGGTGATAATAGCTTGCTGATAATCGTAATGTTATGTGATTTGATACCCTTGTATTAAACATGGTATGTGTAATGTTTTGCTCTCATTGGTCAATGTTCCAACTGCTATCCTTATGTCCATTGAGTCTGGCGTGCTGTTCTGCGGACTTACCCGGCTTCACCCTCAAGTGCGTGTACCATCGAAACACTAATTCGCATCGTCCATCCTAAACCAATTCTGCAGCCACTTAATGCCACTTAATTCACACTACACGATTTTAGCCCGATTTTCCAGTCGCCAAGAAGTTTTTGGAAGTCGCAGACAAAAGCCATATCGTAGCATTCATCGACCGTGAGCGAGGGTCGTGTAGCGTGAACTGCTCTCGACGTGATATGAGAGGCTTGCCGAGGTGTCGCAGGATATCTAGCAGGTTAAATATCTGGACCCGTCAGGAGTCAAAATAGTGTAGTGTGACAGATGCTGCGACTGGCAATGACTGTAGCGACGACCTACAGCCAATGAGAGCGCAAGACATGGGTGAGAGGAAAACAGGGGGGGTGAGTGGTCATTTTCAGTCGAAATTGTTTATTTCCCTCTAACTCTCTCTCTCTGCAGAACAGACACTCCTCGCTGTGCGCGCGTATTTTATCCCTGAACCTATTACTAGAATACAATTTGTGTCAAAGTTGGGCTCATTCTCATTATTTTAACGATACATCAGAGAGCAAGGTTTCCTGGCAAAGGATAAATACATAGGACGCCATGGGACGGATGACTTGTCCTCATATTCCTTCTCAAGTGCTACTTCTGGAAATGTGCGCTGCAGAGAAGGATCAGTGGATGACTTCTAATGAAGTCAAGGCTATATCGGCCCTGCTGTGTGGATCCAGGGCTGCTAGTAATGAATCTGGATGAATGGAGCCGGAGACATAGTAAAGTGATAGTAGTAGTAAACTGACAACCAGGGCCGCGGTCCATCCATCCAAATAGGAGACACCTCGGTGTTTGCTCGAGGACAGATTATCCGAACATAATCATATTCATCATATACATACTCGTCTGCTTGTGAGGGTACACAGCACACAGGTGAATAAAAAGACAGTGATCGTTTATCACTATGGGTACATCATTAGTACATCTGAGAACTATATCAATATCATGTGCAATATTTTTCAACATGTGCAATAATTTCAATATCATGTTTTTTCAATATCACTGCCAATATTACTTTCTACTGTAGTTAACTTCTTTTCTTATTATTCTATTGTTTTTTATTCTTATGTTGTTATTTTTGAGCGACCTCTGGCACAAGAATTTCCTTCGGGATTAATAAAGTTCTATCTTATCTTATCTTATCTTATCTTCTTGTTCAAGTCCAGCCCTCTTTAGATAGGAGCTCACTCCTGTCTAATGCAACATGCAAAACTTTTTCATTGTGAGATTAGCGGTATGGTTTATGTCTTCCCATCCCGAAGACATATTGCTTAGGTGCACATATGAGTTGCCTTTTTGTTAACAGGTAATGCTTGCGTGTGAATAAAAGCTGTTTTTGACAGCGTAGTTCACCGTAGTTCAACACGTGGGTCTCCTACTGCACTGAATACATCAGTTACCAATCACTTCCGTCTCCAGTGACCCACTGATCAGTGGGGTCACTGGAGACCAGCTCCATGGCAGCTTCACGTGGCCACGATGCTGGGAGGACATATGCACACACACAAACACATACACATTATAGAGACAACACGCACACACATTATAGAGACAACAGTCAATCCACACACACATTATAGTGACAACACACACACACACACACACATTATAGAGACAACAACACACACACACACACACACATTATAGAGACAACACAGTCACACCCACA
>OMKP01059652.1:0-11949 GCA_900302375.1 Bathygadus melanobranchus | reverse complement strand
CACACACACACACACACACACACACACACACACACACACACACACACACACACACACACACACACACAGCCTCGTGTTATTATATCGGGTTTCCTCACTTGAAAGGGGCCTCGGCTATGGCTTTGGTTGTCATGGCGATGTGATCAGAGAAGTCCTTCCATGTCGCCAGGAAACGCACCTGCACAGCGGTGTGCAGCTGCAGCTGTACAACAGCCTGCAGAGAAACACTGATAATAATGATGATACTAATACAACCCCTTTTAATTACGCGCGCAAGGAGATGCTAATTAGGTGCACTTAATTAGTGTGTGATAATGAAGTGCCGTCTCTTTGCAAATGAACCATTGGTAGATTTATCAGGAGGGTTCACTCTTGTGTTGCTAACAGTTGTGAGCAACTGCGCATGCATCTGGGAAGGGGGTCATGAATGTCTACAGCAGGGAAGATCATTTACTGAGACAAGACAAACGACCCGACGATCCGTCGGCTTCGTGAGCATGTGACACGGCATCGGAGAGCATCCGCCCACCTCCTCCACGTCGACCCGGGACACGGGCGACGCCTCCGCCTGGGGCTTCTTGCTCCTCTTGGCCCCGCCACGCTCCACCCCCAGCGCCGCCGCCTCCCGAAGCTTCTTCTGACTCTGGGACTTCTGGGATCTGGCGAGTCAAGGAGCAACAACTTCATTAGTGCATCCCTGTGGTGTGGAGGGGTGGGAGGCGGGCCGGCTGTTTACCGAGATCAACGCAGCAGTGGGTGGTGAGCATAATGAGTGAATGTCTATTGATGCCGATATGTTTTTGCTCTCCCCTCGCAGTGAGGCTGGCTCCCTGCTAGAAGAAGCCGTGCCCGTCCCGAACGCATCAGTTCTCCGATCGTCATTATAAGCGTTGGCACCCGCGTGTCGTAACGCAGGTTACTCAGTAACAGAGAAAAGACTTTAAGAATTTAATAAATAAATATTGCGCCGCCACAAGTGTGCCCTCCTTTGAACCCCCTCGGCTGCAGCAGAATTGCTACAATCCCATCATCACAGTACCAGACGCATAATGGTAGCATTAACAAGCAAAAGAGGGGTTCAGAAAGTTTAAGTTGTTAGAAAATTGTAGAGTGGATTAGTAAGGACAGCCACAAGTGAGTGATTCAACCTTCATGGTAATACTCATATGACAGTAACGATGCATAGTGCAAAGTCAAGCTTTTCTCGATGGGTAGCTCACCTCCTATTTCTTCTAGATAGACAGAAGTAGGAGGCTGGGTACTTTTATATTTAACACCTGTTTTATTGAGGAAGAAATGTGGTCACAAGAGTGAGTGGATCCCAGTCTGTGCCGCTGAACGTCCCCCTACCTGTAGTGCTTGTCCAGGTCGACCACGGCCAGGCTGAGGATCCTCCCCGGGTTCCGGTTCTGCAGCTCCTGGACCCAGCAGCTTAGACTGGGACCGAAACCTGTCCTCCCAGTCTGCTCCTGTGCTCCAGAGGGATTAAGGACAATTCACAGTGAGGCGTACCACACACATACATCAGAAACACAAGCATTCTCCTAGTCTATTCATCCAATCTAACCAAGTTTATTAATCTAATCTAGTCTATTAAAATGACCTGACCTAGTCTATTAAAATGATCTAACCTAGTCTATGTAGCTTTAAGTGTAGAAGTTTCACCGACCTGGGTGTGGTTATGGACCAGAGCGATGAAGTCGTCGGCTGTCATCTGTATCACAACATGAGCCTCTGGTACGCTGGCCTCCTCACCTAGCTGCATGGGTGTATGGAGAGAATTAGAAGAATAATACATTGGACTTATATAGTGCATTTCATTAGAAGAAGTATTAATACTGGCAATGAAGAGAAACACAATGGGGAGGCAGGAAGGATATATGAACGTATTTATCATTTTTCATCAAGCTACAGTAGTTATGCAATAGGAATGCAATAGGACAGGGGTTTGAACAGAAAACCACAACATGATGCATGCATTGTGAATCTTAACATAATTAACATATTTAATTGCAGTGCAAACCATTTAGAATGTTGGCATTGGACATGACATACTTTTTGAAGGTATAACACTGGGAACACTTGATTAACAATACATGTTCTTAGAACCTCACGTTGTTTGTATTGTTTCCAGTAATATCAAGGTCACATTGTTGTTGTTCACATGATACATCTTATGGATGAAATTGCAATTGGTTTGGACTTGCAATTGGAGATTTTGCATGTAGGAGTGTGTAACAACAGGAGTGTCTGTGACAACAGGTGTGTGTAACAATAGGAGTGTGTGTGACAACAGGTTGTGTGACAACAGGAGCATGTGTAACAACAGGTGTGTGTGACAACAGGTTGTGTGACAACAGGTGTGTGTAACAATAGGAGTGTGTGTGACAACAGGTTGTGTGACAACAGGAGCATGTGTGACAACAGGTTGTGTGACAACAGGAGCATGTGTGACAACAGGTGTGTGTAACAACAGGTGTGTGTAACAATAGGAGTGTGTGACAACAGGTTGTGTGACAACAGGAGCATGTGTAACAACAGGTGTGTGTGAAAACAGATTGTGTGACAACAGGTGTGTGTAACAATAGGAGCGTGTGTAACAACAGGAGTGTCTGTAACAAATGAATGACCCCGCTAGAGTCCTCCAGATCCTCATGCTTGTACTAAACATCTCAGCCTGGTATTTAGTATCACTAGTAAACAAATAGTTTCCCTCTCCTGCATCTGACGTACAGCGCTGCGTGCAGGTACCGAAACCACACACAGCCAAGTGTGAGATAGACGAGAAGTATTGTTGAAGCAGTTACCTGCTGTGTCGGGGCTCTTCTGAGCCAGCTGACGCTACGGGGCAGGGGCTGCTTCTCGATGGCACAGGAGCAGCCGAGCTCTTGGAGCGATGTGAGGAGAGAGCCTCCTCCTTCCAGCTGGAGCAGGGCTGGAACACAGCAGACACACTCGCACGCTGAGTGGCTCCAGGGGCTCAAACTGACAAGATACTGAAAGACTTGGAATGGAGAGTTGTTTTTTTTACGCTAGCATAAATGTGGCTATTGAATGCATTGGAGTAAAAAGTGTATAAAACAACAAATGTTGCAATGCTTTAACAGAAACAATGTTTGCTAATTAAATGTATTGGAAATTAATTTCAATTAAATGGACCGCTCGCCACTGTGTTTATGTAGGAGAGAGAGCACGCCATGCATTGAAACGAGTAAAGCAGATTTGGACCTTTTCAGGGGCCCAGACAGTTCTGTGGGCAGGCCTGCCACAGCCATATGTCTGATACATGCTGAGTGTTTACCTGGGTCTACCACCACCTCCACCATATGTCTGATACATGCTGAGTGTTTACCTGGGTCTACCACCACCACCATGTGTTTGATACACTCCTCTGGCCTCAGGGCCTTGGCAGCCTCCTGCTGGGCTTTACGCTCCGCCCTCTGTCTTTCAAGCTCCACCTTCCGGCTCTCCTTGTCCCCTCGGTCCTTCCTCTTCACCTGCTCCCTGCTGGTCTTAAGGGACGGCACTGCCACAGCGCTCTTGGCCGGGCATGCGTTGGACGTGATGAGCGTGGTGGGAGGCGGCCACAGCTTAGGGAGTGACCTCTCCTCGGCAGCGGTCGCCACGGTCTGCACCGGCCGGTGTTCTTGCGGCCCGGGTGGATAATAAGGCGGACGTCGGTGAGAATCGTCGGCGTTGCTGACAGTACTAACCGCGGGCTCCTGTCTCTGTTTGAGTCTCTGCGCTAAGGGGACGTAGGGGGCGTCTTCTTCGGAGTCACTGCTGAGCATCATGACATCATCACCGCGGACCACAGGAGCAGCAGACTCCGCCGCGGACCGGGAGGGGGAGTGGGAGGGGGATGCGACTTCGATGTCAGAGCTGTCCAGCACCACCAGATCCGCTGCTCCGTCCGCATGAGAGCTGCGGCGGCCCGGCTGCAGGAAGTCGTACACAGGAAGGTCCTCTTCCAAGTCACTCCCGCTGTGAACGCTCATTCTTTATGAAAAGAAAAGTCGCGAACAGACAGGCTTGCCGGAAACACACGCCAGTCTTAACAAGCGGACAAGCGTATAACTTTTCAAACGTAAAAATAAATGGTAGATCGATCCCGAACCCCGAACTCACCATGTATCGATGGATTGCGTCGCATTAAAACGCAGCACCCAACAGTTCCGTTACAAATGCTTTATGACATGTCAGTTAAGTGGGCATACAAAGTGCACTCCGTCCTCTACAACCAAACTGCATTTGTTATTTTGAGTTTCCCGCCGCCATCTTGCGTCACGTGACCTACGTAACGCGTCACACCCAAACGCGGATGACGCGTCGTTCCCATAGCTCACGTGATGCAAGATGGCGGCGATCACGTCCTTGCTCTTGAGAACAAGAACTGGTACATAATAAAACTGTTCTTATTTTCTGCGTAATGTATCGATTTAGGATTTCATGATGCTATGTATGTATGTGCTATGTGTTCAGGTGTGGGTTGGGTGCCTTTGACTCTTTAACTGTTAACTCAGAGTTTAACGTCCGCATCACATGTGTAGGACATGGACAGCCTTCAGAAGGTTCATCATTCAGAAATGGCATCTGAACTGTGTATTGCTTCTGTGTTATAGGGTTGTTACTACCTTGCCAATCGCCATTAATTGAGTCTGTAAGATTTGCTACAAAGAAGACTGGCACTAACACCAGGAACACGGGGGGTAAAAAACCAGGTCGGAGATACGGCTTCAAGAAGCAGGATGGTACAGTTTAATACACTCTTATCTCTCGTCTGTCTGAATGTACCTTTCACAATGAACGCTGTTATATATATATATTTTTTTTTTTTTAAAGCCTATTTGGAAAGAAAAACGCTTGCACGCAGTCATAGTCCAACATGTAATCTACGACATTGCAAGTAGATAATAATAATAGATGTTAGATAATAACAATAAGGAAGATGATTATAAACCAGAGTTGACCTTGGGGTAATCGTAATTTGGCAAAAATAATTATTAGAATTTTATATAATTATATGAGATACGGAGAGTTATCTTGAATGATTATAGTCGTATAATGATGTGTGTGGTGACTGTGGTCCCTCTGCAGCAGATTGGTGATAACTGTTTTCCCAATCTGTTTATCAGGAAATTTTGTCCATGCGGGGAACATTCTGGCAACACAGCGAGGAACATACAGAGGCAAACAGCATGACCTGAGGTTTCACCCGGGAGCTCATGTGAGTGTGGAGTTCCCTTCAACGTCTCTTCACCGCATTGAGTGTAACTTTAGAGATTTAACGTGGACCATGACGAACAGCCACTCTGTTTAGCTCATCGGTTCAGGCTTTTCTGTGTGTCTCACGTCTCCCATGTCTCCCGTCTCCTCCCTGGCGACTAGGTGGGGATAGGAACCAATAACACACTGTATGCACTGGAGGATGGCGTGGTCCGCTTCACCAAGGAGGTCTACGTGCCTCCCCCCCGCTCTCCCGAGGCCACTGCCGTCATCTGCAAGCTGCCCAGGGACATGGTTCTCTACAAGACCTTCATCAACGTCCTGCCCACCCAGCAGGAAGGCAAGTTTAAACTGGTGGACATGGTCTGACACCCAGTGGGCTGGGATCGGACTGGGCGGTGGGTGGGGGGTTCCGGGGCATATGCTTCTTGTTGTGTTTAACACTGAAGACCGGATCATAGCAGTTCACCGGACATGGCACAAACACACACGAGCTGCTTGTGGATGGATCAGACAGTGTTCATGTCAACAACCTCTGGTCGAAAGACTAATCTAGCCTTGGACCTCCACACCGTAAGGGAAGTGATTTCTGTTTTGTTTTTGTAGCCATCTCATCTTTCAGTGTCTGTATTATGTTGTTGTATTGAATAATCTACTGCATAAAGTCTTGGTTTAATATCATATGGGGTCTCATCATTTATTCAGCCACCTATTTATATTATTATGCTGGGTTGTTCATTGTATCGTGATGCACACACACCCACTTCCAGCTTTAAGAGGTGCATTTTCTTTGCCAGCCACAAGATGTCTCTCTCCTCCTGTTGGCCCGATCACAGTAGCATAGGCAGAGGAGCTGCCCATACAGTTGTATAAATAGAAAATACACCCTCTTTCAATTCTAAATATGTTATGTATTAGAATCTTTCAATTCTAAATTCATAATGTTATATATTAGAATTGAAAGAGGGTGTATTTTGTCCTTACACAACTGTGTTTGGCAGCCACCCTCCTTTATGAGACTGCAGTACAATAAACATTTATAAAATCTTGCTAAGTGAATTTTTATGACAAATAATTATGCCAACATTCACAGGTGTGAAGAAATATGTACACCGCTTCTGCTTTCATATTAAAAAAAAGAAACCATATATGCTGTTTTAGTTTTAATTGTGTTGATCATGGGTGATATCAAAGCAAAATCTTTGGCAGGTGTGCTGGGCCAATCACAATGAAGTATACGACTCAATCAGAGGAGTGGTGGCTTCCTTGGAATTCATGTTCATTGGCCAAAGTCATTTTATCACAACCTCTTTCAGCTCCAGAGGCAAAACACAAAATCACTTGTTAAATCTACAATATGCAAGATGAACTTTAAACTTCGAAAACACTCTCCGAAAAGACTCTGCACTTCAATTCCTCCTTCTTCCTGTTCTCGCTAATGCCATGCAAGCAGGTTTTTGATTGGCTTGAATGACTGTTGGCTTGAATGACTTGAATGTTTAATGTGTAATGAATGACTGTTTACTGTGTAATGAATTTGATAACATCCACGATTTCTCAGATTCTAGAATAGGATTTCACTGCACAAACGGGGTAATGAACCTAGTCACTGTAGCCTTCTAATGACTGTCTACACCAATTATTTTTGAAGCACATTTCAAACAAAGAAATCCTACATATTTGATCTAGCTTTTAGCCTGACGTCGTCACCAGACCAATTCGTCCGGTTCCCGGGCTAGCTGTGCCTGGGTCCAGACCTTTGAATCCGCTCACTCCCCCTGAATTGACTGATGGAAATGGAGTGTACCGAGTTGACCGTTGACCGTTCTGTCCGAAATCAGGCTAAGGCTAGCTAGCTGACGGACCATACTCTGCTTTAGGCTATAAGTCACTTCACTTACAAGCCTGGCTGCTTCCATACATCTAACCTTGTTGTGTATACAGCTATATATATATAATATCCGGCATCCAACACTACTTTTCCACAGCGATGCACTGACCACGCACGTTGCAGTTATGAAAGCAAGCCAAGCAAAGCTTTTGACGTGTACAGGTTGAGGGGGCTGGTGGTTCTCGTGGTATGCAGGGGAGTGAGCACAGTGCCTGGCAGCTTCAGGGTGGAATGAATGAAATGTGGGGAGTTTAGGTTCTTTATATGCCGTCACAGCTGGAGCGATGTTGACCAGGGGTGAGCAGCATGGAAGTAATACAACTAGTAGGACGAATGGAAAGGACTGGTCCCTGATGACCTGTTTATCTGGGGGTCTGAAGGGAAGAGTTGTATGTAACATACTGAAAGCAGTGGCCAGGATGTCTCTGTCCTGTCGTTAGAGTTTAACCCTGAGGCACACGCTTTCTTCAACATTGACAGTTTCTTGTCAATAAAATTCCTAGGAACACGCCAGCCATCTCACTGTGTTGGCTTCGGCTGCCTGTGGTTGGTATTTAATCTGGGTTAAACAGTAACTCTTCAGATATTGTTCCTACCTCTCTAGTTAATGATCAGAGGTGATGTTTGCCTGCCAGGAGTTAAAGTTCAAGAAGTGTATTTTTTGTTTGTTTTTTGACCATCACAAGTTGTTCCACGGAATCAAAGCTTGACTTCTGTCCATCAACGTTGACCAGCATTCTTCTTTGACAACGGGTGGCCATAGATTTTGGATGAATAGATTACATATTCCAGCATTCCAGCTTTTGTAATTGGGCTACTTCCCCTTGCCAAAGCAAAGAGCGCAAACACACACACAAGATATAATGGTTTACATTGGTGACCAGTCAACCTGTTATTCTCGTCAAACTCTTCATCCTCTCACCACAGGCAGGGTTACTCCCCTCAAACTCTTCATCCTCTCACCACAGCCAACAATCATTCTCTTGTGCTCAGCCTGTGGGAGATGATGTCACAAGAGAGGAGAGCCACCAGCCCTGGCTGGTCAGTCACGGGGGCTCTGGCTGGTCAGGCACTGCAATCCTGGCTGGTCACACGCGGTCACATGCGGTTCAGCATGTGAGGAGCGGCCATCTTGGTCTTGGGCAGGAAGCGCCTCAGTATCCAGACACCTCAAACCCAGGGAGGGAACGTCAAGAGGCTGGCGGAGAGACTCCTCATATGAAGGAGGAGGAGGCTGCTGTGGCATGCAGAAAACAAATCACAGCATTGATTTGTCAGTTAACCTACTGATTTGGTTTTTTTGCTAGTTTTTTATTTTAGATTCAACGTTATTATATAAAATCCCATTGAACCCCATCCCCTCCTGGATGGGACCATATGTCTGTATGTCTATGTCCTGGCACTTTGTAGGATCCTGTATGCTAGTATGTCCCGGCACTTGAAATAGTACTTGTATTGTACCTTGTATTGTACCATCAGCGATACATTGTTTCCCTCTTTCGACAAATGTGCTTATTGTAAGTCGCTTTGGATAAAAGCGTCTGCCAAATGCCCTGAATGTAAATGTAAATAAAATGTCTCATACTAACAAGTTACCAACAAGAGTCCAAAGTATTATCTAGAAACAATGGATGATCAATATTATAATCAGTGTGTGTGTGTGTAATGGAGTCTTTGTCCACACAGCCTACCTCCCAGTCATGACGGGAGCTAGCACTCAGGCCAAAGCGTTCCGTGATCATTTGGTGGATATGTGTTCTCCGGTCCTTCCTGCGAACACTCTCGTAAGATGGCAGGCGTGGCAGGGCCCCCGGCAGATGGTAGTCACTGGGCTTCCCGATAATGAAGGGCCCTCCTGGGGACTAGCCGCAGCACGGCAACACACTCGTTAAAATATTCACTAGATAATGATGAAATGTCATGATGTAAAATGTCTAATGTTTAATCAAGCAATACCTGTACACATTAAGATGAACAATAACAATAACACTAAAACAATAGCAAATACTATAACAATAACAATACTATAACACCTCAATACTACTGTACTACAGTACAGTAGCACAATATTGCCATACAACATAGTGTGTGGAAAACAAAACAGCACTGTCTTTATGTGTTGTAAATATATTACACTCATTCACTGGGATCTGTGATATGAATGTAAATTGTAGTGCTACCTGATTGTGGACAGTGGGGGTGACGATACTGTCGTCATGAAGGGCAAAGCCAGCCATCAGCGCGTCCCTGTCGTGATAGTGGGGAGGTGCATTCTGGGATATGTAGGAGAACAGTGGGTCAAGTGAGGCGGTTATAAGTTAGATGATCCACCCAATTAACTGGAGGTAATGTTAAAAACTATTGGTGGACATCATCACTTCTACAATTTCAAGGGAAACATTGCATTGCTCTATTTGTATAAAAATCTATAGCCGACTGGTGGCTGTATAGATGGTCTCAAACAGAGAAGGTGCGTGTATAATAGCTCATGTAAAAGTGATACTACTACTACTACTACTTATAATATATGTAATATATGCATGTACGATATGATGATATGTTGCTGATGCTGATATAAGCTATATGAGTGTACTTGTATACAAGTGTAGCATTTAACCGCGTTATGTTCGCCTGGCTGTTCTTACTGTGTGACGGGAGCTGCCAGTCCTGCAGCAGAACAGAAATCTCCTGTAGAGCACCAGCAGCAGCAGAACAACCAGCATGAAGAACACGCCACATGACACTAGGGGTGGGGAGAGGAGGAAAACGAAACTGCACAATCACACAATCAGGGGAAAAAAAGTTTCTGTAAGCATGACCATATATGAGGTTTCAACAACTGTATAAACGCAAGTTAAAGTTGTGATTCTTCTAATTCGGGTCTACTCGGTACTCACGTGCACTCACGGTGACAGTCACCGAATTAATTGTCAATGCGTCCCGGATAGCGGAAGACATTTTCTTTTATTCCAAAGTTAGTTTTTATTAATCCGCTGCATGACAGCGTATCCACGAGAGACAGATGTGAAGTTGCGCAGTTGCAATCGAAACAAACCTGAACCCGTGCATCTGATTGCGCACACCTTTGCCCCGAAGCGCAGGGGGGAATGCAGAGCAGGCGTGATCCTATTGGACCCCCGGTCCGTCAATCTTCTGGGGGCTGTTGTGTTGGTACATCCACATTCTTTCAGACCTATGAACGTAAAAACACTATCGTAGTTCGCAGACATGTGTACGTGCGTTCAAAATGGTTTTACGTTAGACAGTCACATTCATGGATTGCTTCAGCATTGCTGGGAAGCCACTACACATGTCACTCATGTCACTTATAGTGTCGTGTAGCTATAGTGAACGACCCTCCCCCACCCAGCAAGCCCCCCCTCCTCATCCTCCTCATCCTCTCTTCGCGGAGCGCTGTCCGCGGTGCTGATGTTGGTGTGACGTCGGCGAACGCACACACATATACACTGCAATAATAGCGTCGTAACGCGTGCGTCATGGGTTACAGAGGCAAGTGTGGTGTCTCGTGACGAACGGCAATACTGTTGGACAGTTCCTTGAGACAAAGCAAAAGGAGACAGAGAGGACGAGAGAAAGAGGACGAGAAAGAGGACTACAGAGAGAGACACACAGAGAGAGAGAGAGAGAGAGAGAGAGAGAGAGAGGGCGGGGGAGGGGAAAGACATTGTCCAGATAGACGGACTTCTGCGTCCTCAGTCGGCTGAAGTCGCGGGGAGCCAGGATGGAGAGGATGGAGTCCATGGAGCCCATCTCGGCGCTCTACACCACGGATTACCCCGAGATCCACCCGGAGGAGAGGTGTCGCTCCGCCGGCAGCCCGCTGGGCTCTCCGGCTGCACCGTCTTACAACGAGGATCTAATGCACAAGGTTGGCTTGCTGTTGTCGTAGGCCTGTACGTGTTGCTTGTACGATGACGTTCAAACTCATGTTTTATTTCTTATGGATATAGGCCTATACGCTAATTATTCATTAACAGTGGTCGTGTTGATGATGATATGTCCATTTTATTACATGTCATTACATTTCACAGTTTAATGTTGTGGTCTGCCCATTTACTTCACTCTGTCAAACTTCCAAGGTACTTGCCATAGTAAGGGGCAGCTGATTGATGTATACTATTTTCCCATTGGGCTGTTATACCCTCCATGCAGAGAACACATACATATTCACATATTGTACACGTATAGTACACATACACGTATAGTATTAAGTCATGTCTGTCTGTCTGTCTGTCTGTCTTCTAAATCTTCTTAAGAATTATAAGAAGTTAGAAAAACATTTAATAGAGACTTACTGTCTGAGATGCACATTGTAATGATACTTAACGAGTACCAGTACCTTTTGTTTCAGATGAAGATTGCAAATTGGCAGTCCTCATATTTATGAGCACCTCATGTTTATGAGGTCTGGCAGAATTGGCAGTCTAACTCTGGTTTGTCCTTGCTCATGGACACACGATATGAATATCTATTCTGTACTTTCTTGGAGTTATACTTCTCTATAATAATATTTCACTCCTGCGTAACTCAAATATTTAGCATTCTTTTGAGTGTAATATTTAATTAATTCTTACTTGACGTCAATGATCTGACCGATCTTCAATTGTAATTATTGTAAATTGCTTGTTTCGTTCCCATAACAAGAGGCAAGTTGGATAACTGTTTGGAGAACTTGCATTCAGAATCCTGCCCACTTTTGAATGGCCGATATGGGAACAAAAGTCTTAAAGAAAGTGAATGAAGACCTTCTGATGACTCCTCTCTTATTTCTCTGTCACGACCGGCCTGGCAGGAAGAAAGGAAGGCCATTA
>OMKP01059601.1:0-11611 GCA_900302375.1 Bathygadus melanobranchus | reverse complement strand
GGGTTCAAGTCCCGCATGGTGCAACATGTCGGGGCTGGTTCCGGGGCCTTTCTGTGTGGAGTTTGCATGTTCTCCCCGTGTTCACTCGGGTTCCCCCAATAGAAACCCACAACAAAAACATGCAGAAGAACAGATTGCTCTTCGGTCCTGTCCCTGACCAAGACAGGACTGAGCGCTTGGACTTGGTCCCCGGGCGCCGTAATGATGGCTGCCCACTGCTCCTGGCTTTCCCTGGGGGAGGACGGCCGGGATGGGAAAACGCAGAGAAGGCATTCCACCGGCGACGCCGATAATTGCATGTGTGTGTGTGTGTGTCGCCGCTCACAAGTGTGTGGTTGAAGTGTCTAGACCGTCTGGCAAATAATGTCCTCTGATTACTTAGGTCGATCTTGTTGAGACTGAAACCAGCCGCTGCGGAACTGAAAACGTCGACAGACCAGGGAAGCGCTCACTTCTGGTTTGAGGTTAAAACACATCCTAACCTGGCATCATCTTGAAGCAAGCCCCAGATCATTGAAAAGTAAAGTCACGAGTTGAAAACAAAAACACAACGAAGTACGGTCAATGTTTCAGACGTTACCTTTTCACGGGAATGATCCTTTTCATTCTTCAACTTGTTTACTGTGCTGACTTTGGGGCCTTCTTTCTTACTCTTTTCAGTCTCACTAAAAGTACAGATAGTCATTTACACTTCAGTTAGGTTTACCAAGTGCATGATAGGACAATGACACTCATAACTGAAATGGTTCATTTGCTTTCGACAATAAGTTAAGACGTCTGTCTATTGGGTCGTGGATTGACTTCCACCAACTTTCTCACCTGTTTTTTTCCTGTTTGTGGTGCTGGCCATTGCTCGCTGCAGGTGTAACGATTTCCTTCACCCCTTAAAATGAAGTCATAATCAGTTAAAATTAGTTAAAATGTGGCCAACTGTCGAGTTAGTCCTCCACAAAATAGGAGGCCGCATTGTGGCGTCCACAACCCTAACCCTGTCACCTGAGTGAATATAGTGTAAAGCTTATGATCTACAGTGAATCTGTGCTATGGAGTCATAGGGTTTTTTTTCCTCCAAGGGACAATGACATTTTTTCAGTGTACTTTTGACATGATTGACAAGAGGTTAGAATAGGGGGCGCTGGAGTGACGACAAACGCCTCGAGGTAGAACATGGTATTACGAGACTATGGGCTGCCACATGAACAGCTCTCTACAAAATACATAGACGTCTTTGACATAACGTCAAAACCTATTTCTTCATTCTGTTGATAATTGTGCTTCATATTGGACTTTTTCTTAACTAATAGTCTCACACATTGCCCCGTTAAAGTCGGTCACAATCAGAAATACCATTTACAGAAGTCTAGTCATAATCACAATTTTGAGGCACAATAATTACAACCCTTGCAGCAGCAGAAGAATGCAGCCTCAGAGACCATTGGTAAACCGACTGGAAATAGCAATTAGGTGGGAATACTTAGCCAATATGTCAATAGTATTTGACGTTGGAAACCCACCTGGATTGGTCTTTTTCACCTGAAATGGATGGACATGGAAAATCAATGGTGTTAATTCATAAAAAAGTCCAACTATGGGAACGTTGTTCAGTTACTGTGTATTCAACATGGACAGTGGATTGCATTAAAGTCTACCAATATCAAACCTTTTTTGAGGCCGGTTTTGTGACGACTTTAGCTGCAGGTGTTACTGTAGGTGGTAGTGATGTTGCTGGATTTGTCATGCTGCCAATACAATGTCTACAGTCAGTATACAAATGTCATCTGCAATCTTTGACTACATTCAGAATATTTTTTAAAAAGCGTATGAGGTTGAGTGTATGTGGTGGTTAATACCGTTTATTCTTAGTTTCCTGCGGTGGTCCAGCTAGAGGGACGGCAAATAAGGAGTTTCAATATATAATTGGAAGATACTGCATGTATTTCAAACGGTGTTGGAACGTATTCGTTTCAGGGGTATAAACCCTGTGGCGGACAACAGCTGCAAACGCGGTTGGCACTGTTTATGTCTGAATAGTCATTCTGTCCTGTGAAAGACCTTAAAGCATCATTGAACTCGTGGAGATAAGTCTGACTGTCTCTCTTGTGAATGGGAAACAGTGTCTGAAAAGAGATACTAGCATCTTATCCTGGCTACCAGCATCTTATCCTGGCTGCTAGCATCTTATCCTGGCTACTAGCATCTTATCCTGGCTACTAGCATCTTATCCTGGCTACTAGCAAGGGGTCAACCTAGCGATCATGAGCGCTTGAAACTTGTTCTATTCAAATCTTACTGGTACCGTCAGCGATATGTTGTTCCACTCTTTTCGACAAACGTACTTAGCGAGAGCGGCAACAAGGTGCACATCCATATACACACATACAATATTGACATTACCACAGTGTTAACATGTTACGACGACACAATCCGGTAAATACCCTTTTCCGCCATTTCCGAGATGAATTTGTTGTGTTGAAGAATGAGATCCTTCAAGCCATCGCCGGCACATATGCACATCGCCTGGGCTAGCGCGTTAGCCTTAATGGCCTTGGTGTGCTCTTTAAGGTAGAACAGTGCCTCGCAGTAACGGTAGTGACCCTGGCAATACAACAAAAGGGTATTTTTCAGTATATACATACAAACATACGTCCCAAAATACAGCTATTGCACTGAATAATACCTTTGCCCACTGTGGCTTAATCAACGCGGCGCGTTTTCCATCTCCAACAGCTTTTCTGTGATATCAAAATTGCATCGATTATGGGCTTGTTTAAAATATGAATTTGCTGAGTGTCATTTGCGTAGTTTCACTTGTACTTACAAATATTTCTCACATCGGATATAACACAAGGCTCGGTTCCCGTAAACCACATGGTTTTCGGGGCTGTTCAGAAGGAATCAGTAGTTAGTAAACGGAGAGACACGGGCGACACGATGGGAGTTGGAACGGGCCGAGGCCCAGTGAACGCTCAGAACGTCCGCGAGGAAAGCACTTACGTGTATCTGATGGCTTGGGTGTAACACTTAATAGCCGCTTCAAATTCCATCTTTTGAAACAAAAGGTTCCCTTTCATTTTCATCTCTTCACCTTTCTAGGGAAGCAAAAAAAATGGCCAGCAGAACCACACATTTTAAATCACCCATTCTCGCGTTTTGCGCCAATACAACTCAACAAAATACTCAAAGGTCTACATGAGCAGGTCCATTCCTAACAAACGGTCATGTTGTGAACAGTGAATAAGGGTGACGTGATAAACAGAGTTCAAATAACAACAGCATGATGAGGTGAGATTGCTGCATTGTGTCAGTGTGTCGTTACTTACCCGGGCATTGGACTCGGAAGGATGGAAGGTCAAAGCCTTTACCATTGCTTCGCTGTGAACGCCCATGGATTGGATGAAATTAGCATCTGGTCAAAGTAAAGAACATGTTGTATTCAGGCCACACAAATCACACACACAACTACATTTACATTTAGGGGAATTTGGCAGACGCTTTTATCCAAGGCGACTTACAATAAGTACATTTGTCGAAAGAGGGAAAAAGAATTGCTGATGGTACAGTACAATTTGAATAGAACACGTTTCATGCACTCCTGGTTGTTACATCAATAGAACAAGTTACAAGCTTATAATTGCTAGTTTGAACCCTCACTGTAAAACAGCAAGGTAGCCAGGACATGGCGCTACGTAATGTACTCTCAAGTACCTAACCCTAACCCTTACTTTCAAGCGCCGGGACATACTAACATACAGGACGCTACAAAGTGCCAGGACGTACAGACATAGAAGCGCTAGACTACATGTGTACAACTACACGTCGACGGTCAATGCTTACACTCTGCGAAGACGTATTGTATCGCAAGAAAGCAGATTTCTTTAGGGCCGAGGTCCAGTACTTGTTTGCAGATGTCAGGCTCTCCCGTGCGCTGCAGCCACTGGAGTGCATCATCCAATACTTCCGGAACGTGCTGTTGGCACATGTTTGGCACAATGTTTAAACCTTAAAACTAAACAGAAAATGCCAGAACAGAAGGCGTGGTAAAGTCTGTGGGCTGTTGTGAAAGCAGTTATTTTCCCAGTGCTGTTATGTAGGGTTGGGCCCCGGTATCAAACCGGTCAGATTTGTTAAACACACACAAGTTACGTGGCATCACGACACCCGTGTCCGGACCAAAAACGTGTATTTTAGTGCACCGCAAAGACTACAGCCAACGGCCAACTAACATGTACATCCTGCGTCCGTGTGAGACGAAATAACTCCACACCAGCAGGTGGCAGTAGTCTGTATTCGCCATTCAAAGAGGGAGTTTAAAATGTAAACCCCATCATTTGAAATACATCGTCGCCTATCAAGACATGACAACAATGATCGTGGTTCTTTTTTTCTATTCTCACGCATTTTATCGATCTGCTTACTAAGACAAAACTTACTAAGAACAAAAAATACATTTCACCGACTACCATTCCCGGTGCCGACTACCAAGCGCAGCACTGTTAGTCATGAACATCCTCATTTCTAACGCAACACAACTGTTACGCAACATGCTATGCTTTAAGTTGCCAGAGCAATCGATTTGCATGAATTCAAATCAGTATATGCTCGCACACCGTATTTAATGTTGTGTATGTATGTATTTAAGATTGCCAATATGGCCTCTCCAGTCAGACACCTGCGGCCAGCCCTTAAACGCTGGCTTCCATTTCCAAGATGGCCTCTCTCTCAGGCAGCATAATGGACAAAGTGCTGCACCCACCACATGTTCTTTGCCTTTAGTTTTGTTATATGATTAGGGTATCCCAATAAAGCTTACTTTGCATCACTTAACGTTTTTGGGTGATCTCTTTGTTACCTCCTCGGAGCTGGGTCGTAACAAATGCCAGCCCAAATAATACTTGCCAATACAAACAATAGTTGCATTTAATCAAGGGACATCTTGCACTCTGTGTACGATGAAGGAAAACGGGGGTGTCGTACGACACTTAACAATGACCATGAATCGGCCGCCATGAATATGTCGTATTAGCATAACTTACCAAGTTCAATTTATTGCTTATCCAGATCAAATGCCTTGTTTGGTCCAAGTCTGCCTAAAACAAAAAGAGCATGATGATCACAGGCTGTACATTATAGCATGTGCCATGGTGCTATAAAATTAACAAAACATGTTCTTGTTATATCCAGTACCCAATAATTCTAGTTGCAATCAACCAATAATGCTAGATAAAATTGGCTGTTATTGTAATCGAGCAGCAATTACTTAGATTAAGGGTTAGGGTTACCTAACCCTAACTAAAAAATAATAACAATTTTAACATTTTAAAAACACCATTAGCGAATTATAAAAGGAGCATAAGAAATGATCTTCATCACCCACTGGGGTTTGATGACTGACCGACAGAAAATTGTTGAGGCAAACTGCCTGTTTCGGGGTGGTTCCAGACCAATATAGAGGCAAAACTGAAGTTGATCTTGTGAGAGTTAGGCTGGCTTTGCGAGGCCACCAGTTACATTGATTCAGGAGTACATTCTCTCACATCACACTTATTCTTTCAACATTTACCCAAAGTTGGCAATACTCACAGATCCTCTGTCCAGTGCTCTGAGAACAGACTCAAGTACTTCTATCCTGTACACGTGTGTCAAATCCAAGTCACTCTCACTAGAAAAAGAATTATATCTCGATTATATTTCTAATCCAAAACCTGAAATAATGGCTTGGAATGCAGCCCCCAATAAGAGTATAAATGACCAATGAACCTTAACATTGCTTATTTTCTTTAAATCGGGATGTAAATATTCTATTATTATTATTATTATGCAATGACCTCACTTCACCTGAAAAGGATCTGAACCTGTGAGCTAAAACCTTAAATGTTGCATATACACATTTGACGAACCATGTCGTTCACACTAGATACTCACACAGAGTCTATGAAGCCTATATACATAGCCCAACGGGTCGTGCTGTGGACCCGCTGACGCTGCAGGACCATGGGAAACCAGAAGGAACAAACTTTCAGCAACTGGCAGTGTTTCATTCTGAGAACAGCGGGAATGCTGTTCCAAGATCTATACGTGCCCTCTATAGAAAACAAAAGAGGCACAACACATTAGGAAGGGGACCATCCTCGTGAATAGAACGTATCGAAATTCGAAATGCACACATACCTAAAGGGTGGAGGGTTAAAACTGGGTCATCGCCATATATCTGTGGGGGAGAAGGAAAAAAAGGGAATTAGGAGAGTATAAAAGTCTGTATACTGACACTATCCCCATCCTGCGTGGTAATGGATCCCAGTGCTTTGAGATCTGCCACCCTCACGCAAAATAGTACATTATACTGCAGGGTTAGGGTCGGTTTGCAATCTTGCCATTTGTGTATTTACAAAGCCATTCTGTGTAAACGTCCATCCTACATTCATTGCACATAGATCTGACTATAGTCTGAGATATATATATATATATCTGTGCCATGTGTCCCTTATGCTCAGACAGAGATGAGAAAGAAAAAACACAGGCACTTGCTGCTCAGGTTAATAGTTACCTAGCTTAACAGACAATGCACAATCCAAGTTGTCAAAACTTACAAGACGGGTCAGTCTTCGGAGTTCTCTGCAATCAAGAGATTCAGAATCCGAGTCAGAATCTGACATCTTGAGATCTGTTACAAAAACAAGAGTAATACAGCAAAGTAAAAAAGAGAACTATAAATGTAACTGTTTCCGTGGTAAATACTAAATAACCTTATTGCAGTATTAAAGCTGCTGGAGGCTATATAGAGACTGCAAGATTTGAGACTAAATTAAAAAAATGTCCACTCCCTCCCGTTTCTCCTCTACATTGATCTGCCATTGTTTTGGATCTACTGTGATTGACAGGCAAGATTCTCTAAATTCAACTAGAATAGATTCTCAGAGCATAAATAGCTCGGCTGCTATCCACTATGCAACATTTAAAGTCTGTTAAACTTTTGCGTTTATTTTACACATAACATAATTTACATCGAATTATATTTATTTTACATTCAAACACAGATTGGAGTTGGTTGTCAAAATGTTTGGTGAGTCTTCATGTGCGTACCCTGAATGTTCCCAGGCGCGTAGTGTGGACCCACGACCCGACAGCAAGGCAAAACTTATCGTCAAGACCAGCCGTGTAGCGTGTACTGCCGAAGTCGGCCCAGACTTGCCTATGACATTTTCAACAATAGACCCCTTAAAATCTTACCTACGCCACCTTCAACGTTTCATTATTCCCATGTCAACTTTCACAGTCTCAACGGGTTTCTTCTCATGTCAATGTTACCTATGATCTTTCACTCCGAGGTAATATGTAGGCCTTTAATGTGTCCGGGTAGAATGTTCAAGGGTTCAAAGTTCTAAGACAAATACACTGACGGTTTCCTTAAGTTTTAAGTGACAATCACTGGGAGTGTCCCAGATGGGCAGAACCCTGCCCCATCTCTAGTGTCGTTAATAGCCAATGAATGGCTTTGGAATGGTTGATGAGTAAATGGCGACGAGTGAATAGAATTCAGACTTGTGCTAGCTTTGGCGATCCCCTTTGGACAAAAGCGCTATATAAATGCAGTCAATTTACCATTTATGTAGGAGTACATGATGTACACTAAATAAAGAGTGCGTATTGTAAGTCATTGTGCATCGGACGTGTTCATTGTTCGCGGCATACATTAAAATGACACATCCATTGTATTCAGGCCGACTTTCTACACGCCATTGTCTTTTGCTAACATGCATTACGAAGCACATTTCAACGTGATGACTGAACTTTGCTCGCTTTCAGCGCGGAGCTAACGTTAGCCGCTAGCAACACACGTACGCTTATGAACGGACGTAAACCAGGCCGTATACGCGTGATACGAACAATACAGAAACAACGCGGAATTATTAGATGATTCACCTGTTCACTCGGCTGTGGAGAAATAATTCACTTCGACACGTTTGACCATGATACTTTAACGAGCGCAGAGCGGAAGTTGAAGTGCCTGTTTAGGCGTCGACACGTTTGTTTTCCACAAAATGACGTCTGTTAACCCCGCCAACTGGGACCAATAGAAAGGCGTGAGATTGCAGACTTTAGCTGGAGATTGCATACTTGTATTTTACAGACAATTCCCCCGTTTAATAACTTTTTGTCAAAAAAATAACACGGAAGATATTTGTGGGTTCCCCCCCAAAAAAGCATGCGTTGGGGGAGGTCGAGTTTTGGGGTTCACTAGGAGATCTTTGACACACACACACACACACAGGCACAGCCCTTTAGACTCTTTAGGTCATGCTCTGACATGACAATGTTACACGTTAACAAAAAAACCGGGACACCAGGAAAACAGGTATTTCACTTACCTTCTACCTTCTTTCTTGTTCGCGAAAACAGCAATAATGTTTTTCTCCTGCTAACACGTGACGTCATCACTATACGACAAGAACACTTGTTTTTATGGGGCTTTTAATTTGAAAACGGTGACATATAGGAAGTATTTCTTTTGCTGTCACTGTGTTTGTTTTCCCGACACGGATAAGCTAGTTAGCCCGCTGCGGGGATCGATAACAATGCCAGCCATAGACATGACAATGGCCTCCTAGACAAGACAGTCCATAAAATGCTAATCACGTTGTGTTACGTATATCTTTGGGTGCGCTTTCAGAAGTGTTACTCGGTGGTTATACACAAAACCTTGCGCAGGCAACGCGCGAACAACAGCTCGATCACTGTCACCTTTTCTGTCTACAAGTCAAAGACAGAAAGTCAAAGACAGCCGACCTACTGCGACCAGGGTTTACACACACAGCCGACCCACGACCAGGTTTTACACGCACACCAGCAGCCCTGTCTGTCAGAGGAATCAATATTACTCAAGCTACGGGATAAAGTTGTGTACATAAGCGAACATCAGGTGATTTTCTGTTCAAGATTCCTGTTCAAGCTGTGCTACATTGGCAATGCGCTAGATGACCTCGTTGCTTCGTATCGAAATGCAATATGTCCGAATACGGATGACATAACGTTAATATATTATTTAAAGTGACGGGACACACCAGCATACAGGATCCTACAAAGTGCCAGGACATACAAACATGGAAGTGCTAGGGATCCAGGAGGGGTGGGATTCAAGCATTGATCGGGTAGGTTGGAGAGGGTTGGGGAGGAGAGGTGGGTAGGAGGTGAAGCCATTCAGAGTCCAGGTGAACTCTGAATAGGTGGGTCTTGTGTCTCTTGCGGAAGCTGGTTAGTGATTCTGCTGTCCTGACCTCTGTCAGGAGGTCGTTCCACCACTGTGGTGTGAGGACAGAGAAGCGTTGTGATTTGGTGGAGCGACGTTTGTTTATTCTTAGTGAATAGATATATACCATATATCTGACAATCTCTGTTCCATGCGCTGTCTTCAGGTATACCTCGACCTCAGCAGATGGACACTGATGGGGTCCCCTATGGTGGGTGGCCAAAGGATAGACAACATTTCATTTGTCGTAGAAGGCCCTTTGGGGAAGGATGTTGTCCAGCCATCTCCAAAGACATCCAATAAGAAAGTACGAAAAACACTCCACATCAATACTTTGTAAAATAACACTGTTTGTATTTGTATTTGTTAAAGGCATAGTTCCTGCCACAGGTATATGCTTCATAGGCTTGTTGTTATTGATTCAGTCACTTGAAGTGTGATTGGATAGCAATAGCAACCAATGCATGACAATGTGTCATATATTGATAACCCATCAAGAAGGTCTAATCAGTCTAGTCTTGACTTGAGGCTCCTAACGGTTACTGGGTTTGGGGATGTTTATATTCTGAAACTACTATTTACTTATTTTGGTGATTGCCAACGAAAACATATTTATTCTGATTGGTTCTGTTTCTGATTTTAGAGCCTGCTTTTTGACTTGACCCTATGTCTCATAGAGCAGTGGAAGGTTTAGAACAGTCTGGGTTACTAGTCTACTAGTATTCTAACTACCGTTACCTTAGCAGAAAGCATGAAAAAGCAGCCTTTGTGTCAAGTTCTATAACTTGACAGTGATGTGTGCATTGCTTTAACTTGACGTCTAACACTTCCTGCTCACTTGTTCGCAGATCCTGAAGTGGTCTGATTACTGCATCCCCTTGGCCTGTAGCCCTGGCCCACCATTCAAGGCTGTGGCCCAAGCCAGTGTGGATAATTTCAGTCGTCTGGGAGTGGCCTTCATGGAAGACCGTCTTCGGCTTGACAATGGTCTCATGCCTTCAAAAATTGTCTGTAAGTGAACGTCAGCATCTATCCTAGTTGGAGTGTCTTCTCTTCTTTTTTTTTGCACATATCTGTCTGTTATGCAAATAAATAGCAGGGAAGTTATTGATTTCCGATGTGTATTTTCAAAATTCCCATAGCGGTCATCCTCCAAGAGTCCACCATCAACATGCTGTTGGAGAAGCAACGTTCCCATAGCCCTTTGTCAACCAATGCACTGATCTCAGAATCCTGTAAAAGGTTATTTGAGGACCAGCGGAAAACGTGCCGAAAGGGCCCAGAGGCCATGAAGAGGTTGGAAGACAGAAGAGGTTCAGAGCCACTCTGCGGTTCCCTTGGTCAGGGATCCGTCGTCAACGAGGAGCACCTTTCCTTGAGGAACCACGACCACATAGACGGCCACGGCCGCCACCTCCACTTGTCGAGTTGCCACGAATGTCTGGAGCTCGAAAACAGCACGATCCTCTCCGTCAAATTCGCCTCGGCCGAGAACATTCCCAACCTACCCGACGACGACTCCACCTGCTCGGACGGCGGCATCGAGCCTTTGAATGACGACGCGGAGGGATTTCCCGGTCGCAGCGACGTGATCGGTGGCAAGCCGCCCAACATCTTGGTGTACACGGGTGCAAGCCAGGAGCGTTTCCACGGAATCCGCCAGCTGCTGACTGAATGCATAAACATGGACAGCTACGTGGTGTACCCGCTGAAGCCACAGCAGGCTCTGAGCGAGCCGTGGCTGGAGAACACTCGGCTCCTAGTGCTGGCCGAAGAAGAACCGCTCGCGCCACAGCTGCAGGCCCGCTTCCTCAGCTACCTGGACATGGGTGGACGGGTTCTGGGGCTGTCCTCTACTCTGTGCCCAGCGGGGCTCTCCCTGGACGGGTCGGCGCAGCGTGGCGGGCAGGTGAAAAAGTTGAGCTTCACCCGGGAGGACAGCACGGAGCTGGAACTCAGTGTCCTCACCAGCGGAAGTGTCTTCGTAAGAGACGTGGGTGGCGGGGGAGAGGTGGAGCTCTGGGGGGAGCTGAAGGGGGGCGCCTCGCATGGCAAGACTGACATGGTCATTATAAGGATAACTCATGGTGACGACGGAGGGGAAGCTGTCTTGTGTCAGGTAACGCCACGCATTCGTTCATGTCCTTTTGTCAATACTGATTTAATAAACCAATCAATGCAGCTCTATGTAAATACCACTGCCGAATGGGAAATGCTGAAGCAGTTAACTGTGGAAGATGTATGTATAATTGTATAATTTAATGAGGATTTTTGTCTGCTTTTGTCTGGATCTTTGTCTTCGTACACAATGGGTGACCGTATGAAATTGACAGAAACTGAAGCCCCTTTAATGTATGAACAAGAGAC
>OMKP01059594.1:0-12666 GCA_900302375.1 Bathygadus melanobranchus | reverse complement strand
AAAACCTAGTGTTTGGTTTTAGGGTTAGGGTTTCCTATTAGGGTTAGGTTTAGGGTTTGAATTTTGGTTAGGTTTCGGGGTTTGAATTTTGCTTCTAGGGTTTGGTTTTAGGGTTTCCTATTAGGGAAATGGTGATTTGTAGATCCTATTATAATTGCTTAAAAGCTTGACTGACCTTAATAAACGGACCTTTCTCTTACTGAAAATTTTCTTTGTGGACCTTTAAGATATGTATTTGAGTACCCCTGCACTAGACTGTCCTGCCCCTTATATATACACACACACGCAACAGAGAAGCAAAGGTGATCACTGACAAATGGCTTGGTCTGCCACCAGTCTACGAAAGCCTTAAAAAAAACCCAACAAAAATCATTCAGAACACACAAAATTAAACGCAAAACAAAACAGGATCTTTTCCTTTTTAAATCCGCGCGCCTCACATGAAATGATTAACGTGGACTATCTTGAAGAGACTGAGTGGGTCACATGCCAGCTAAGTATGCTTTTGATCCTCGCGTACAAAAGGCAGACAAAGTCAGCGCGGGGCTTTCACTCTGCTCCACTTGATCACCAGATAAAAGACTTTTTTTTTGTTCTCTCCAAAACTCGGCTGGTGGGCCTTTGTGCGAGGCGCGACACACCGGGTTTTCACTGCGGAGCCGGGGGGGAGCCTATACGTTCCCGGGCTAGGCCAACGGAACATTTTGTTTAAAGGAAAGAAAAGAAAAAAACACGATAACGGACGCCAAAATGTTTAGAGTAAAAAAAATAATACAATAAAAACCACAGAATGGTAGTTTTCACAATGGCCGCAGGAATGTCCTGTTCACTGCCATTTCCTTCTCCAAACAGCGTCTTCTGCCCAGGGATGACCATGTGGTGCATGTTAATAGCACCTGACTGTCAGTCTGTATGCACACAGGGAACAGACAGCCCCGGTCTATAAACTATCCACATCTCTGTCACCACGTTGTTTACACGCCGTGGCTCTCTCTAACCTATTAGCCAATCACACGTAAGCCTTTGGAGAGAGTCCCGCGCGCCATTAACATGCGGACGAGTCGAGAGACGAGAGAGGATCCAGTAATACGAGGATGTTGTCTAAATACGTCTCGTCCGACTCGCTCTGATCCCACGGCACGTACTTTTGACAGAGGCTTGTCCGGCATAGCTTGGGAATGTTTACGGAAGACTTCCAGTTCGGAAAGCGATCCGAGCGTGGGTTGGCGCTCGGCCCTCTGCGATGCGATGCGAGGTTACGCGTCTGTAAAAACATTCACGTCGGGTTTTGAACGTTTGATAGGAACGGCCCGCGACGGCAGGGGGAAAGTGTATACCATAAAGTGCGTTCCCGAGAGTGTAGCTACAGCTTAAAGACAGGGCACAACAGGAAGGAGTGGGAAGAGGGCTGCGAAAGGGGAGGGGTAAAAGAAAGGCCATTGCTGGCCTAGCACATTAAAAGATGAGGAGAATATTCCTGATGGTCTCTGTGTAATTAGAGCACATGATAAATGCTCTAAGGAGGCACTTCCTGACTGAATTATGACTGCACTCACAATTTGGTGTAGAATGACTTTAAAGGAACGAAGGGGAAATCGTTTTGATAGCAGGGACTGCTCATACAGGGCATACCTCATCTATGATATTTCAGCAGGGCCATCAAAAAAAAGAAAAAAGATAAACGCTTTAATCCCATAAATGGTGCTTTGCCTTAGTACCTTGTAACATATAGTAAAATTATATCAAACCAGAAAAGAGAGCAAGAGGACAGAGGCGTCTCCATAAGCTCCTGCTGCCGGCTAAACAGACGCCTAGAGGCTCAATGTTGCTCTAATTAGAGACAGGAGTCAGTGAGGCAAATATAAGAAAAACACATTTTGATCCTAATAATAACCGCTTTATATAGATGGGTCTGAATGTCACTTACAGGCTTTTTGTTTGCCACTTGGTTAGAGCACCTAAAGGACGCCAAATTCTGATTTCTGTAGTTTTCAAGCAAAAAAAAACCAAACACAGCAGGGGGTGGGGGTCCTTGCGTGACCCCCTCCACACTGCCCAGCTACTTATAGAAATTGGGTGGCTACTCTGCAAGTCTGTGGAGGACTGGCTATCCTAAAACTAATTCAGATTAGGTTCATGTCAGTTATGTGTTTTCCCTCTAAACAGTATAGATAGATAGAGTATAGATTGAGAAGGGTCTAAGCTATATACTATATGTAGTATAGTTGCATGAGTCTAAAAGATATAAAGTTAGTATAGTTTTTTATAGGGGTCTAAAGAAGGGTGGTAGTGGTCTGCTGCACGCAATGCAACATAATAACTTCATACAGATGTACTCGTTCCTCATCCAATTGGAAGTACAAAGGACCTGAGGCACATTTAAAAGCACACACCGTGCTGGGTGTGTAGGGCAAGCCGTAGAACTGGTGCTGCATGTCCTGCAGGAGCTCTGTGGTGGAGCGGTTTTGGGGTTCGCCGTGGTAGACCTGGTCCAAGGCTGCGTAGAATACCTTCGTGTAAACAAATGCATATGTTTAGCATTGGGTCCCGTTTCACCGATACAGAACCACTTCATCCCCCGCTGCACACAGGTTTGCAGCTAAACAGCAGCCATTTAAAAAAGGTGGCCACTAAAACAACACTCGGTCATAAAATGTTTCACTAGTTCACCAAAATGTATAAGCACTTCCACGACCTGTATGCCTGCCTGCTCCATTAGGTTTTGTTTTACGAATAGTTTTTATTAAAGTAAAGACATCATTTACAACTGCAACAGATTACCGGACACACGTAAAACAAACAACCCTATGCAACCCTAAAAGCCATTAATATACTTGAAACGATTTGCAAAAAAAACCCCAACACAACCAACTATTTTCTGAGTGTAAAAACCCCAGATACACTTAATTTGGGCAAATGTGTAACAAAGAAGTGACTGTACCTGTAGCTGTGTGTCTGCAGCCCCACACACCTTTTTGGACTCACACAGACGAGCCACCATACTTTGAGGCAGAGCCTAAGAATGCAACGAGACCACAGCGCGCTGGACAGTGAGCTGCAGCACCGAAGCACATCTTTCCATGCCAACATGAAGACTTTTATTTTGCAAGTGTAACAAATGAAGATGGTTGGTGTCTTGGACAAAAGGGCGACAGCAACACGGTAACATGAGCGCAGATCCACAGTACCTGTCCGGTTTGGTAGTGGCGTGCGAACTGGCTGACCACCCGATAGTCGTTAGCAAAGTACTCCATGAGTATGGAGGGGACTTCGGCGAAGTCTGTGGCACATCTGGTTCCTGGAGGAGAAAAGCAGACTCCTGTGCTATTGCGCGAGGAGAGACATGGGAGACTACTCGCACGAGAGCACGCCGCACACACAGAGGGCTCAGTGCAAATGAGTCATCGATCAGAGCGGTTTTGAATAACACCGGGCAAGTCAAAAAAGTGTCAACCCGAAAAGGAAGAGTGTCAGGTTTTTATATCATATCACTATCTTGCAGATTCTGGATAGTGTCATTAGCCAGATATTAAGCTCTTAAGCAGCCCGGATATAATGGCATGGGTGTGTCCATGAACTTTGAGAAGCGAAAAAGTCTTAAATGACAGCTAAAATAGCTAGGGGGGATTAACAGACATTGTTAAGACCCAAGCTCTGAATTGCTTTTACTTTAAATTGTCAAGCTGCTACAATATAATAACAAGCATAAATTTAACCCGCAGCAAACAATATTCAGCAACATCATCCCAAATTGTAACTGAAGAACCAACTCCAAATATGTCGTGTCGTGTCAACTTGCAGATGGCAAGACTGCAATTACTCCCCTGAAGCAACCACCGGTTAAACGGTTTCTTGTGATACACATGTAATGTATGTCACGCGTACGTCGCAGGCGACGAGCGGGCCTGCGTGCGCAGTGTGTTACAGTCAAACTAAAAAGGCATGCGCACAAGCTGCTAGGCCGGGGTTCGCCGATGACAAGGAACCAGCGAATGCAGACGCCCAGACTCACCGGTGACATGCTGGTAGCGCGTTCGTCCCAGCATGGAGTGCATAGCGTGGCCCATCTCGTGGAAGAGGTTCTCCATCATGCCCGGCGTGAGCAGCGTGGGAGCGCCCTTGGTGGGATGGGGCAGGCTCAGCATCAGCACCACTACCGGCAGCTGGTACTCGCCCGTCGCCTGGCAACGCCGCCCGCCCCGGATGGTGAAGTGGCAGTCCTGCGGTGGTGGTTGGAATGGTTAATGGGGCTCATTGTTTTGTTTCTATTCATCTATTGAGTACTGCCATTGCGTTAGTTGACATTACCATTAGCATTCCTGAAGTTAGCTAGCATTATTATTCTCTTGATGTTTCTGTAAAAATACATTGACTGATATGCCAAAAAAATAAAAACAATCTAAAGATTTCTTCTTCTGGTTAAACCCGAGAAAGTTTGGATACTCAGGAGTGCAGGAGGCCTCTATGTTCTGCTCAGTGCTAAGAGTGCAGCCATTTTCTTTGGCGGTCATAGAGTGTTTACCTGGTGAGGTTTATCTGCGCGCTGGAAGAAATCACAGTAAATGTATCCCAGCAACCCCTCCGTCTCATGTACCACGGCCTGGGAAACACAGACGGAACCAAACCAACTCTGCATCAGCACAATGCTTATTTCTCTCCAGTTTGTCTTGTGGCACAAAAAAATGGTCAGAGGAATTGCCTGTGCGTGTGTGGTGTGGTACCAGCTTGCGGACGTCGTCGCTCCAGACCTCCCCTGCGCTAGAGTGTTCAGACATGAGGGAGACGCCGAAGAGCTGAGAGAACAGGTTGTTCAGGCCATCCATGCAGGCCCCCAGGGAGAAGTAGGGACTGTACAGACTGGGCTCGATGTTGAACCTGCGACCAGCGACAGGGACCAGAGCAAGAGGACAAGTAAGTCTGCATATAGCTGTTATTAGCACTAGCTTATGAATGAGGAGCTATTGCGTGATCACTGGAAAAACCCACTGCAAATTCTGTAGTGTAGTAAAATGAAATAACTACTTTTAAAATCAACCTCAAATGTAGTAGCCAGTTGGAAAAAAAAAAGCCTTGGGGTAGTTTTCTTTTGAAGACTGGGAGATCCGTAAACATGGACCAGAGGAGTCAAAAAGCTACAAAGTTGATACCATTGCCGTCTGGCTTTAAATCAAACATAATTGGAATACTCTAGTAGTGTACGGCCTGGGGGCGGGTTCATACATCATCTAATCTTGGCGTTAATTAGAGGCCAATGGGAGCGTTCCTTGGGTCTACGCACGTGATTCATTGTGAAGGGTGACTAAATGATTGGAGAACACAGGACCCCGTGGTTCTCGGCTTGTTTGGCCGCAGGCAACATTGTTTCTCCAGTGAGCTCATAGAACGCTGTGATATGCGTATTGCACTGTCGCGGCAATCGAGATGAATAGAGACGAGCAATTGGATTTTGTTGAAAGACAGACGGCCGTAAATATTTGGCTATTTCGCGGCCGCATACTGGAAATGTTGGAGAGACTCGACAGAGAAGGCAAATATGTTGGTTTTGAAGTGATGTCTGTGTATAGCAGAGATCACAGGCCCCAGGAGCAGCAAGAGCAGCACCTGGCAACAAGCCTGGCTTCAATGTCATCGCACGTTCTACACTCAGTTACCCCAGTGAAACAGCAGACGCTGATACGCACTGTACCAAAGGACACCAGAGAGACTCAAATCACCTCGGGGGGCTATGAGCGAAAGAAGATTTTCATTCATTTTAATTAGAAAGATGAGACGGCATTCGAGAGAGCGGTCAAGTTGGAGACCCAGCCAAAGGGCTAATGTTAAAAGCACACACGTGCGCACACACACAAGCTTGAGTTCAGGGCAAGAATGTGAAATGTCTGTGATAGTACTTCACCAAGCCAAGGGTTTTATTGGCCCTCGCTGGGCGCTGGTAAGAAAGTTAGCAGTTCATTAATAACAGGCTAAATGTAAAAAGGCGAGGGGAGGGAAAGTCACACAGACACGGGGAGAGTCTCAGTGGGACTGGCTGTTTCTCTTGTTACATCGTGTTATATGGCGTCTTGGCCTTGATTGATTACCTAGAGGTGTAATTATTACTTTTAAAGGGTTCCAGCAATGCTGCTGCTTCTTGGATCAGACCCCAATATAAATATGCCTAGTTAGCAAATGAACAGCACGCTAATTGCCAGTCTACGGTATGCTGACCAAATTGACCGTACGCATGAAACATACATACATCTTTCACAAACTACACTTGAAAAAGAGAACCCGACAGGATGACAACAAAACAAAAAAGGAAGAACACAAGTCGGACCCGAGCCAGGGACGGCCGTGAAACCGAAGCCAGACGCCGACCCAAAGCAGTGTGGCGGGCTCATGCGACGGCGCAGTCCCATGCTTCTCCAGTGACACCTTTTGTATCACCTGACACACGAGAAAGAGCGAGGACCCGCTCGTACGCGATCCCTCATTGTGCTGCCGAGTCACAACCAGCTTAAACCGCAGACATTGAAAATTGAGTTGGCTCCATAAATCACAAGTGTGGAGGAGAAAGGAGTCACGCGATGCCCCCGCCCCCGCCGACCGCTCACCTTTCGGCACGCAGGACGCCACTGAAGTAGGGATGATCCCATGGCATGAGCTCCTGCGGGTAGAGATAGGGGCTGAGCCTTGAATATTTCCCACATGGACTCAACGCATTCAATCACTGGAGGGATGACTGCGGTCACGCCACTCGGAATGGCAGGGGATGCATGTAGTTATTGTTAGATGTAGGTGTTATTTGCTGTGGCCATATGCATTAGGGCTGGGCAATATGTGGATATAGTGATATAGTGACATCGAGATCGTCTTATAATATAAGTAAGTGTAGGATAAGTGTAGTCTTTTCCTGGTTTTAAAGGCGGCATTACAGTACAGTACAGTGATGTGATTGTCTGAACTGACCAGACTGTTCTATTATCTGCACTCAAGTTACTAATTTGTCAAGTATTTAGCGCACAGTAGTGCATACAAAGATGTATACAAAAATAGGTGTTACCATGTGGTTATTCTATATTAGACGTGAAGATATATAGTACGGAAACACAGTTATTGAGTCAATTTATTGAGCGATAGAGTGTCTTTTGCCGCGAGCGGGACCGCACGACATCCGCTCCGAAGGTCAGTCGGGTTCAGAGGTAGCGAAGACGAGGATTATACTCACAGAGTTACGCGGGCTGAGCTTCTTCTTCATGTCCTTCATCATCACAAAGTCTTTTGCCGTCCTACACGATGAAACAACCACAAAGAGGTAGTCGAAACATTGGATTAAGATTAATAGGATTCATCACTAATGTAATTATGGGTGAATGGCGAGTAATAGTTACTGATAGGAAAGGACACACACACACAGTAATGTATGTGGCAGTATAAAAACTTCTTGTTGCTCAATGCAATGTGACAACAAAGATTAGTCAAATATTTGACATTTCAACACCATCTTAATTCAAATTAATTGTTTTCCTATGGATGCTCAACTCTCTCTCTAAATGATTACACCTTACATGGCCTTTTAACTCAAACCTAAAACAATCTGAAGCCTCGCACGAAACCAGAGCCATTTCACTCTCGTGTGTGCGGAGTGAGTCTTGTGGGTTGTGATTCAAATTGCGGTGATGTTACAAATAGTGAACACCTACCGGTCTGAAAGCTTCTCCGTTAGAAGATGGAGGAAGTCCATCACAGTTTCTGCATGAAATTACAAAAACAAGCTCTGTGGGGGCAATTCATCATTCGGTTGTGTTGATATTGGATTCACACGGACCACTAAACAAAGTTGTGACAATGTTATTCATACACATACAGCCAGTAAGATTGATCATTGGATATTATATATTGATGTTGCTCATACTATAGATTATTTAGTGATAGTTGAAAGGAGAAAGACAGTGGGAACCTACTTGGGCTTTTGGCCATGGTTCCCTTTAAGGCCCTGTGTGCGTACGACTCGTAGCCCACCAGCGTGGCCAGTTTGTGCCTGCATTTCAGCAGCTCCTCCAGGCACTCCAGCAGCTGGCCGTTAGGATACAGGTAAATCCTGTAGGCGATCTCCCGCAGCTAACAGCAGAGGGGAGCGGGGGGTCAGGACAATGATATCAACATCCTGCAACAGTGCCTTGCAATGTGCTCCTTCCTGATGCGATCAATACAATAGATCTATTCATCTTGACATCTCCATAACACCAAGTGCATTTTGTGGAGTAACAACAATTGAAATTGAACAATAAGGGACATGCTAATTGGCTATTAAAATAGTTTTAAGTGTTGCATCACTTTACAGTTAAAATAGATTATAAACACGAGACACTTTGGATTGCATGAAGCAAATGCTAACTGGACACCAGTGCCAGGGCTTGTATCGTGATCAGGATAGGAGAGGCTTGTGCTCCTTTCGTTTTAACCTGCCTAGAAGTAGCATAACGCCACCTTGTTTCATCCTGATTTACGTTTGGGACAAAGGCTCCCCCTGCTGACCAATATGAAGAACTGTCCTACAGCTTCAGATGCAAACGTACATACCAATCCATCCGGGGACTCTGCATGTAGCCCCCCGACCTGGATGAAACTGCCCTCTTTTGCAAAGTGTAGCTGCAGATGTTCAGGGATCGCAGACTTGGCGATCCTGTTGGGCATGTGAGAGCCCATTAAGAACTCATGGTTCAGATCCAGGAGCTTCACGTGAAGAGCCACAGCCTCCTTTCTCTGCAGAGCACAAACACAGACACGTTTAGCAGTACTGAAGGACATACTGGTCGCACAATATAGTTTTAGTATAAATTCATTTTCATATATAGTATAATTCATATGTAGTTACAGCGCATCTGTTCAAGCCAAAACTGCGATGAGCATGAAGAGATAATGCAAACAAAGAGGATGATTCATACAGTAAGTTTTAAACACTCAATACTATAATGACCACTTCCTAGGTCAAAACAAAAGAAGCAACATGTGAGTAGTATAGTTCAAGGTGAAGGCAAAAACAAGCACGGCCAAAGTATAGATTATCGACCATCTTACCAGTTTCTCCTCGAGATGAATTCCACTGATCTCAAAGTCAAACATGAAGAGCTCTGCCACTCGCCTAGGAACAATACAGATTACTTGTGTGGTGTTTACATGTGCTGCTTGGTGCTACAGTGCATGGAATGCGTTCATTTTATTCAGCACAGAGGGCATCTTCACTATAACACTGTATGTCCGGGATTTAGATCACCTTGTGTCATGGTCCAGCTGGGTCAGGATGTCAGGGTCGTTCAGAAGATTTTTTAGGCTCGAGCATAATTCAACATTTGTATTTAACCTGCAAGAAATTAATAGCACATTCAAAGCAGGACCCTGGTAAAGATTCTGCAATAGAGCTCTGTGTATCCTTACTAAACGGTTTATTCTGGTTGAAAATAATAACAGTATTAGCATTAGTATTTATATTACAGGAGCCTTACTTCTCTACAACAGTGCCAATGTCTATACACGTCTTCTCTGCCGCCTCGCGGAACGCTGGATCAGGATGCGCTACTTTAATAAAGTCAGCCTGGTGACAGAGAGAAGCACATTTCAAGTCAATTGTATGATAATTTGGACAAGTACAAAACAATACGGCGTAAAATACATCCAAAGGACAACTGTGGCTGAACTTACAAGGTCAGCCACTCTGCACAAACCATCCGAGAGCTGGTCAAAGTACTCCACGGTCGCAGCCCCCGGGGGACTGCCGCACGTTTTCTCCACCAGTCGCCGGGTGTCCTTTAGCGCCCTGTCTGTAGCTACTTCAAAGCCTGCGGGGGAGCTCAACTCGGGCACTCCAAACAAACCCTGCGACAAAGTCAAAGCACAACACGCGGCGTTAGGTAACTGCTGATGTCAGTGTAAACATACGTTTTAATACAGCACAATGACACGGCATAACGCAACACAGCCAATATCGTATACAGTACGATACAGCTATGATACTACATACATACCACATTATTTTCCAACGCGCCCGGTCTTCTGTAAGGCTTGGTGTTGAACGCAGCCCCGACAGGTGACCACGTCGTGACACCCCTCCGGGGGAACGTCCACGCTCCTCCGTGCTTTAGAAAACAGACCAGGCGTTTACACGCAGACATGACGAACGTGTTCGTGTGTAGACGTCGTCCTTCACGCGTAACTTGTTGGTATAGCCGGTTAATATAGCGGACACTGCTGTGGACTCGTAGAAACCATGCCATGCTTGTTCATAGGACTTGGCAGTGAAAACAAAACAAGCCTACGTAACACGCAGCGGTTACGACGTGCAGTTGTCAACGAGAACTACCACGGCCTTTGTAATGAAGGTATTATATAAAGCGTAACTGCCCATTCAGTAAGCTGGCGCCCACACTGAACTTGCCATCAGTCATTATGAGAGCATGAGAGCATTTCGCTCGGCATTTTCGTATGTTTTAAATTACAAGTCGTCGTATTAACACCATTTAAGGTAAGCGGTGGGTTTTACAAAGGCTGTCAGTATTATATAAAATCAATCTGTAAAAAGCTACCGCAATTGACACATTGACGAAAGTGCGAGTCGTGGGTCAATTTGTCGCAATTGCGATTGCGTCAATAGGAGGCGACTTTGCCTTCATTTTTTTCATTCCAACTTTATTTTAATTCCTCATGAAAACATAGAACATTAAAGCATTCAATACATTGGTATGTTAATAAGAAAAGACAAAACAAATGACAAATGATAAATACAACCGACAGAATAAACAATGGCTCATGAAACTTTTGTGATAATGACGGTGTCACAACATAATACATCCGTGGCTGCTACTGTTCTTATAAACCTTCAGTGTTAGTTATTTTGATATATCAATGTCTGCAGCTCGTTATCGCTTACATAGGTGTATCGTAAAATTATTCTTTAAAAGTGTCGGTCGGTGGGGCGGGGGCATCGCGTGACTCCTTTCTTCTCCACACTTGTGATTAATCATTACATCCCATGGTCATGGATGTGATGATGGTGCGACCCTATACATGCATCGGTGGAACTGAAATTAATTTGTATGGTGCAGCTATACTGGATGAGTAGTCCCATGTAAAAGATACAGAATATAAAGTCAACACAATTATTCTTGAAATGCAGTATTTTTTAAAATTTGGGACACAGCTGTGTGTAGCACTTACAAGACATTTTAATTTAAATGTCCAAAAATTCAACCTGCTAAACTGTTGTTACTGCTGATATTTTACAGTTGGTCACATAAAAACTAAATCAAAAAGTAAAACAAACACAGAATAAGCTGTGAAATGATTTTATTTACCCGAGAAATAACTCTCGCGCTTCACAACCTATTGATTTATAGGAATTCATGTCAAAAGTGTTTATTAAACGTGTAGTAGGAAAAACAAAAATGAACAAAAGTTTATAATGCAACTCCATTTGGAAACCTCCCCTAAAATTAAAACTAACCCAGGTGACTGGCAAAATGTTTTAAATCAACTCTAAAAAAATAATAATTTAATACTGAAAGTAGTTAACACAGGAGTCAGGACAACAATAAAAGTCTTCCCAATATGAGAAATCTCAGTATTTTTGCTGCAAATCCATTTAAGGATCTTGTACTCGGCAAAACAGTACCAATTTATGACGTATGCCAAGCCAATGCACTCGACTGTCATACAAAATTAATGCTCAATTTTAAATTAACACCTTGCTACTGAATGATCTTAACAACCATTTGATGTTCATTCTCAATCTCATATTTACATTTATTGACTAGAACATGACAAAATGTACTCAAAAAAAACGTAGGGAAGAGTAGAATTCAATTATTGTACATTTTGGCTCATATGAACAGGTCACCATAGCGTCAAGCATACGTTGTGTTTTTTGTGTGTGTGTGGGTTTACACAGGAGTGCCGTGGTCATGGTTGCGAGTCATTGTTGTCCCAGTGAGTGTGCTTGTACATCTCCCGTCTCAACACCGCCGTCCTGTCCTTCTTGCCAGTCACTTCACAACAAAAACAAAAAACCAACCTAAACAAAACTGCATGACAGTAAACTTAGTTGACCCCCTGAGTTTCTAATGCAAAACTAGTGTATGAAATACCTCATTACAGTGTATCTTAGTGCAAGCCAGCAATATGCTTGATTAAACAAGAGGTATATTAGATAGCACCCAAGCGGACAATTTTCCTCAGATTGGTAAACCCCTGCTGGCTAAAACTCACAAAAAGCATTATGGGAGGAGAACATGCTCCGTGTCCTTGTGAAAACCAGCAGCAGTTCAAATGGTTCATTTCTACATTTATAAACATCGTTTTGTTTTTTTCGTTGTTTTTTTTTTTTTCATACAAATTATAAATATCCCTGAATGAAAAAAAAAAAAATTCACAGTAATTTCTAGAGGACTGACCAGTGCTACTACCATTTCGTGGCCATCAAGTGTCTTCAAGATCTCCAGTTAGTGTCCTTTTCCCCCCCGCCCCCTCGGGCCCAAAGCCTCCGCGTCATTCGCTGTCGTTGTAGGTGACCATCTGCTTGCCGCGGTTCCTGGTGGTGACGCGCGTCCGCCGCCGCGGATTGCTGTAAGACTCGTCGCTCTCCGCTCCCCTCGCGGCAGCCCCGCGGACGGGCTCCCGCGACCGGTGGCGCGG
>OMKP01059590.1:0-10783 GCA_900302375.1 Bathygadus melanobranchus | reverse complement strand
TGGGTGGGGTTACAATCTGCACTTTGACACGCCCATGTGTTCCCTATCCCTGTGAAGACCTGCGAGCCTGCAGACCACGTCCTGTTGCCAGGCCGCCCCGGCGGCCTCTCTGTTGCCAGGCCGATCCGGCGGCCTCTCTGTTGCCAGGCCGATCCGGCGGCCTCTCTGTTGCCAGGCCGCCCCGGCGGCCTCTGTTGCCAGGCTTTTTTTTTTTTTTTTAGCATGTGCCGAGAGAGCGGCCATTGTGCGTGTTTATACAATGTCTATACTGTACAGCAGCCTCTTCGGTCACACTGACACACTCGGGTCTGTTGTATTCACCGTGTCACTGGACATCATCTATGTAGAAGTTTGCCACGGCCTGGTTTCCCGGTCTGCCCTCGCACAATGATCGGCATTGTGCGTTGAGCCAGACCATCGCATGTGATCGCGGGGTGGCAGGCGTTTTCCGAGGTGTATTTATGAAGTTAGAGAGCGATGGAGAGAAGAAGAAGAAAAAACAACGTATTTTTGTATTTAAGTAACATGCTACATCGGCTTTGTCCTACATTCAGATATTAATATCCACGTGGCCAAAAATGGCGCCTAATGAATGTTTGTTTCATTTCTAGGAATCTCATTGTCAATCACATTGCCTGGTATTACAATAAAAATAATGACTTTGGCATGATCCTGCTGTCCACTTGTCTTTGGGCCACACGTTAGAAAAATGGAAAGGCTGTTTAGTAGCTCGTTCCAAATCCAGGTCTTGGTGAGTTGTCATCATCAAACAGAAGCGAGGATTTGCTGAGCTGGTCGCAGCTGGTTGGGAGAGTGAGTAAGTCAGTAAGTGAACTTTATTAATCCCCAAAGGGAAAATTCAGTAAGTTATGGTGAGTGTTGACTTCTGAGTCACTCATCCAGGCGTTTCACGTCTCCTTTTTCCTTCCCGTGACCCGACTTCCCCTCCTGGACACTCAACGTCGGGCCGGAGACCCCCCCTTCCTGCGGTAATCACAGCTGCTGGGACTGATGTGATTCACCCCGGTTGTAAGTCATCGAGGGGTTTTGCGTTGCTGCTTTTTGGGTTCTATAGTCATGCAGTTTCGGTGTTGTGTGTCACTGTATATCATTGGAAAAGGTGTATGTGAATGTTGACCCAGTGAAGTAGTCCTGGGGGCCAAGAGACCTCATTCCACATGGTCGCACGCACACATGGGGCAACCATAAGACTGTGAGAAAGAGATTCTGTAGGACACGCTTCATCCCTCCACATACATGTCACTCTGTTAAAATCTGTTCCAGAGCTGCATTCGTTTGGAACAACAGACCAAAATAGAGCTTAATTATGAGTGACCAAGGATCAGAATGAACCCCAGTGGTGGATGACCAGATTCTCCGTCTGGTCTTCATTTTACGAGGCCATCCAGGTTATTTATTCTGTGTGGAAACATTTGTGCTTTCCATGTCTGGTATGCCAGGCCAACAATCTAAAGCAGCAGTATACAACGAGAACTTTTTACATTCAATGGTCCTTAATCCGTTGCTGTGCTGTGAGACCATGCTCTGTGCTGTGATGTAGCCAACAGCGTCAGGCTATAAAACAAGCTGGGACATTGCCGTCCTGTAGAACAAGTCAAACAATCTAGCATGATGAGTGATTAATATGCGTGTGGTTTTGTGAATGAGCCAGATTCCTTGTAAGATTACAGCCCCCTACATGGGCCCTACATTCCACAGAACACACACACTCAGATGCCCATATATGCCAGACATCTGATTTTACGTGTGTCTGTCTGTGTATTAATTGTGACCTAAAACCACACACAGGGTATTTTAAGTGGCTTTTTTAATATAAACGTGTTCCAAAGAAGGGGAAACAAGGACTAATCCCCAGGCAAACATGCGCATCCCCTTTTCAAATTGATAAAACATGCTAGCTTGCGCCCAGAATTTTCCATTCGGTCAACTGGTCTTCACAACAGATTTGGGTGTAAATGGAGCACTCGATTCAGAGGGCTTTGTACACCACAGTGGAACACAATGCCGACCGTTTAACATCTGCTAGCCTGAAGCTGACTTCTAACCGCCACGAGAAGTCTGCAGTCTGTCTACAACACTGAGTATAAAGTTCAGTGTCGTACTTTAAGCACCGACACTCAACATGTCTGCTTCTCCCGTTAGAACATAAAAACAGCACATCCCGTGTCCTATAACTTTTAGTGTGTTTTTTTGTTATCCATGAACCCATTGTCTATTGTCTGCAGGACAATAAAACTTGTGTCTGTATTGGTAATGAGGAACTCCTGCTTTTTCTCAGGAGTCTTGAGGTTGTTGGGTGTGCTGACGAACGGGGATCTGACTCACTGCTGGCATCCCAGTCTATTTCCTTGACTCATTCTCCAGGCGGCTGTTAATAACCACTCCACTCCTGCATAGCTAACTCCTCAGTGTGCTGTTTGCGAGGATAGAATAACACTGAACACATGCATCATAACGGCAGATAAAATGCTTGGGCCTAGTAAGAGATTCAATCTTTATTTCTGTTCTGAAAAATGTTCTCACAGCAGTTCGCTGCAGTTCATTTATGCAGTAATACAAAACTAAAACAAGATAGACGTCTTGCTTGAGGCATATCAGTGGTCATGTTATCTTTACGGCCTGTGCTTTGTGGGCCACAGTTTTCCGAAGAAATACTTGATCCCACAAAGGACGTTGAGCGCTGTTCATCGGGCTACGAAACAGCGTGTGAACATGCTGTTAATGTAACACCGTGGCAACACTTTGATGATGTTGTCACCATGTGGAGATGTTGTAACCGTTAGCAGTGGCTATGCTCACAACGCAATGGTGACTTCACACGCCTTATTGCCCAATCGGGGAATGATACAATAAATAAGTCACAGGGGGTGTTTTAATCATAGAAATTGATCAATTGTTTAAGGGGCTTTAGATCTATTTCTCCCGGCAGATGAAAAATGTATTGTTTTTACAAGCAGTACTGTATGTACTGTATATCTACTACTACTACTGGATCTCATGTTGTTATTATAATGTAATTCTAGGAGTGAAGCACTTTAGTTGCTTTTCTGCAGTGTAGTGACCACTGGACCACTGGATCACTGGCTTTCCAACCCTTGGGCTAGCACTAACCACAATACACTCTAGCTGGAGAAGTATGAAGCAGATGAATGCAGAACGCTGAAGGATAGCTTAGACGTGCATCAAGCCAAACCCTTGACAGATTCAACTGTCATACGCTGCGCAATTCAGATTTAACAAAATGTGTACTAAACACTGACTCTGATGTACAAAAGACATGTAAAAACAGGCGATTCACCAAATAATCAGTGCTCCTTTGACACTGACAAAAAATATATATACGAGAAAATATATATTTTCACGATTTACCGCCATGCCAAGTTTATGCGACGATTTAAGCAGTGATAAAGTGCTCTTCGTGTAAATCATTTTCCTGTGTGTCGCAATGGCAGGCACTTACCCGAGGTACCCAAGTGTTTCAAGTAAGGGCGGGTGCGGGGTGGGGGGTTTCCACATATACAAATACATACACCCGTATATACGTACAGACAGTAATAAATAGCTGCATGTCAACACACGACTCTAGTGTCGGCGTGTCTGCCGCGAACACTGGAGCGACTGTCTTCGACGCCTTCGCGGGCGTATACCTCATGACCATGGCGCTCCTCAGACAGAGTCACGCTGGCTGAGTTCACCGGGGGGTTTGACCTCCTGGAGGTTGTGGAGACGATGTGGTCGCACACGAGTACAGATGAGAATGCGTAAAAGAAAAGAGAACTAAAGAAAATTGCTCCGTGAGGAAAGTGCACAAATGCATTTAGTTTTAGGGAGTATAAAATCATGTCTGCAAAGGGTAGGTCTTGTAAGGCACAGACTGCTGTTTCAATAGAATTACCACAAGAAATGATAACATTTACAAAAAGAGTCTCCCTTCTCATTAAAATTAAATTAAAAAGCTCTTTCTTTTCTTAAAATAAATAAGCAAGTCAGTCTTTGATCATAAAACTGGTTCCACAATGTTTGCATAAGCGGCAGTCATCCAAGACCTCTTTGGACTTCCTGTTGATGCTGCCCACAGGAAGCTCTTCTGGAGTCCCTGGCTCCAGCCAATTGTCAGCCTGTCCTTGAAGCCTGTACAGGCTATACAAAACCCTCTCTACAGGGTTTTGAGACGTGGAACTGTACAAAGTAGCAGCATTATTCACTGTTCCACTGAGAAAAAGACATACGTCTGTGGATATTCATGAAGTCTTGAAGGAGGATGGCTTCACTGGGGGTATGGGGGCAGGACTGCTGAATTTGACTGGACGGACCGGGGATGGACTGGGCTTGACTGGAGGGATTGGTGGTGGACTGGACCTAACCAGAGATGGACTGGGTTTGACTGGAGGGACTGGTGGTGGACTGGACCTGACCAGAGAAGGAATGGGTTTGACTGGAGGGACTGGTGGTGGATTGGACCTAACCAGAGATGGACTGGGTTTGACTGGAGGGACTGGTGGTGGATTGGACCTGACCAGAGAAGGACTGGGTTTGACTGAAGGGACCGGTGGGGGGCTAGGCTTGGCTGAAGGGGCCGGTGGTGGACTGGACCTGACCAGAGAAGGACTGGACTTGACTGGGTGAACCGGAGAAGGGCCGGACTTCACCAACGTCGTCCCAGGCGGTGGGATCACTTTGGATGGTATACACTGTGTAGGAAGGTCAGGTTTGAATAATTGAACACACAATGGCATCTTTGTTGAAATATGCAACATGTGTTATCTTTGAGACTGAGATCAAGAATCCTGCAGTGTTATGCCAGTGACTCACCTGCTCGCTATTCACGGTCGCCAAAGATTTACACGGCGGTGCTCTTTTCAGCTGTGGCAAGACAAACAATAACATGCCGCTGAGCAAACATGATTTATAAAACAGATAAGATACAGAGACAGCAACAAGAAAACTGTGATGAGTAATGAAGAGAAACAACCACATACCAGCTCTGAGTGAGAAGCGTTGGACTCCGGTGGCGGCTGAGAAAGAGAACACCGTGTTGTGAATAAGCTCCTCGACACGAGACGCAGTGTTAAGTTATAGACTGTGTTTACTACTACTACTAGTTGACTGTCATGGTGGGCTATACCTGCGGGGCTGATCGGCTGGGCACCACGGTCACAAAGAGAGGGGTACAGGCGTGTGTGGCTGTGGTCTCCATGAAGGTGGGCTGGCTTATCTGCAGCTTACCCTTAGAGACCTGCTCCTGGAACATGGGGTTCAACTTCTCCGGAGTGCAATGTACCTTTCTGTGAACACAGCGTGGATACACCTCGCGTTAGGACCGCGCCATGTGGACACATATATTATTATGGGAATACTAATATGCTTATGAATTCCAAACACCATTCTAGCCATTCATTGTATATGGTCCATGCCATTAAAATATATGGTCTCAGACATTTATGACTTCAAGTGCTTGTCTACTAAGCACAATTAATTAAGACTAAACAAAACAATAAACAATTCGATTTCAACGATTTCATCGTTTTATTCGACGAGTTGAGAGCGTGCGTGTGTATGTGTGTGTGTGTGTGTGTGTGTGTGTGTATGTGTGTGTATGTGTTTGTGTTTGCGTGCGCGCTCATGGTCACCTTTTGGAAGGGTAGTTCTCCTTCCGGTCCTTCTTACAGCACATGACTCCTACCGCCACGCCGATGAGCACCAAGAGGACGGCCAGCGCTGAGCACACAGCAACGATCACCGTGCTCTGGTCTGGGGAACCACGGAAACGTCAGTCAGCAGCAGCAGTTACTGGAGTTCTCTGCTGTCGACTCTGACACCGTCTTGGCACCGTTGTTTTGGTGATCGGTTACTCTCCGGTTTAGCCAATAGGATTTCTACTGGTTTGGCCACTGTGATTGGCTCATCGTTGGTTTTTAAATAGTGTGGTTTAAATAGCAGAGTAGAGGCCAGGGGAGTTTAATTACTCATAACGTATTATTCTCCTCTTACCAAACTGAATATTTGTTCAAGTACTTTTTTTTTATTTTACAAAAGTACAAAATCCCTGTTCGGTCAGTCTGTCCACAGTCAACATGCAGGAGGCCTACAGCAGAAGCCGAGGGGAGGGGCAGTACCTTGGTGCAGGTTTGCGTACCGCACGTCACAGTATGGCGGCGCCCATCCCGGCTCACAGTGGCACTGCTTCTTGTGGTTACATACCTGAATGTGGAAAGAAGTGGGAAGGTAAGAGTCAGCTCAACCCAGGTTTGGCACTTTGGTCTACATGGTTGTATGAAAGGTGCAAAATGGATTCCCTCGGCTAACGCTTACCCCTTTGTTGTTGCATTTCCCCGAACAATCCTCCTGAAGTCCGTACACCGACGTGTCCACGCATTTGTTGTCGCTGCAAACCTGTCGGAGAGGCGAGCTGTGTCACATGGTGCGTCGTGGTTTAAAAAGTCTCACTGCGAGACCGTCTCACTGCGATGGAAGTCTAGCTCCAGCAGCCTCTGCGCGGGGTTACCTTGTTGTCTCCACATTTGCTCCCGGTAGGCACCATGTCCAGATTCCTGGTCTTCTCGTCGTCCACCACCACCAGGCACGGGGTCTTACCTGGCCTGCTAAACACTGCCTTTTTACCTGTGATGGAGTCACCACTTCCTTCGCAGAAGATGGCGCCACACTTGACATTGCTGTGGGGGGAAAACCCAGAACACGGAGTGTCACACGCCACGTTTACCGCCTGCTAACACTTGACTAGACCATTGTTTCACGATGACCACAGAAGCAGTTCGTGACTGTGAGTGAGTGTCCGCAGTGAGAGATTTGTGGGTACGTACGCAGCGGTGCAGGGGATGTAGCCGTATCTGTTCCTCCCACAGTGGGCCTCGCCCTGCCCTTTTCTGTTCAGGTCAAAGCAGCCGTCTGGTCCAACCGTGGCAGCTATGACAAACAAGTCGGACAGAAACAGAGCATGTTACACAGGATATGATAGGAGGTTTGATCCAAAGTGAACAGCTCCTCTTTGGATATTTCATCCTGCAGGAATTGTAAAAAAAACCTTATTTGGTTGACTTTTGAGCACATTTTCTCAACTGCTGTCTCCCTGCAGTTAACACAGTATCTAGCTTCCTGCTCTGTTGCCAGTTGTGGTTATTTATGCCACACAAACACATGCAGAGTCATGAGACCAACATATCCATGTTTTCGTATTTTGACTGTGAGTACAAAAGACCACGACCTAAGGTCACTCCAGTAATACGAGTATCAATAATTCAATAATCTAACTCCATTGGTCCGTCTGCTCAATGGTATCCAGACATGACGTACCTGGTCCGAACAGTCTCCAGCAGTGGTGCTTGTATGTCGGGCATTTGCCGTTGTAGCAGTAGCCCTGGCCCTGGTTGTAGCAGGGCTTTCCGTTCATCACAAAGCTGTCCTCGGGACAGTTCGCTGACAGGCCAGTGCAATATTCAGGCAGGTCGCACTCCCCGGCCGAGCTCCTGCACACGCTAGTCGTCTCTTTGATCTATGGTGGGGTTGAGTGAAGAGCAAAGGAGTTACGTCACGCTAACTAAGCTCTATTAGCTATAGAGCGTATAATGGTACTCAGCTAGTGAGTATCATTATACCGTTGTGGCTCTCTGGAACTGTAACTCCAGCAATAGGGAGAGAGTGACAGTCTGCACTGTCGACACTTTGTGTTCAGCAAACACATGATGAATATCATGGACTGAACTCAAACTATTCGTTTTCAACTGGGAAAGGGGGGGTCCACGGTACCTGGCAGCCATGACAGCATTCTCCATGAGCACACTGGGAGCCCGCCGTCAGGTGACACTTCGCTGCATCACAGCAAGGATTCGTGCACTCCTAGAGGAGAGGAACAACAAGCACATATTAGTGGAAGGTTTCCAACACCAAAACCCAAGCATCTTAACAAAAGTGGATATGCAACATGGGGGTCCTCCTGCACCACTACCACATCCTCTTCTGCATGCCGCCCCAAATGAGGAGTATATTTAGCTATGTTACAAGCAAGTCTTTTTTTGGACAACTTTTACCTCGGCGGTGCCACAGTCGCACTCCTCTCCCAGATCCACAATTCCGTTCCCGCAGCGAGGGCCGATGTTGATGGTGTTGCCGTGGGTGGGCTGGGACAGGCATTCGGGCTGAGCTCTCTCCAGGAACTCTGCAAGCTGCTCCTCGCTACAGCTGCTGAAGAACTCGGGGAAGGCCAGGGATCCTTTTCTGAGAGGATCATCACACACACATGTGAATCGCATTAGTGGCTCACTGTAGATGTGATGTGACAAATTATTCTGCAGAGAGAGAGACTCACCTGAGTTTGTCGGCCATGACGCAGGAGCCACTGATGAGCGAAGATCTGCATGTGCACTCTGGCGAGTCGTGGGATAAGCCGAAGTTATGACCCATCTCATGGGCTATGGTGGACGCCAGGCCAATAAGGTTGTCGTGGTGATCCTGGGAAACGAAATAATGTTCACTTATGAAAACCGTTACGAAGTAATGAAGTGTTGCCAGAGAGTGTTTGGCATTGAACGTTTTCCTTTGCTGTCACGTCGTACCTGATTGACTCCACCAGAATTCCCTGTGCACATGGCAAACTTATTTGCCAGTCCGACAGTGTCGCCTTCGAAATCTATGCCACTGTTAATTAGAAAAGTGTAAAGTCGACAGTTAGGCCCTGAGATTGGTTATGAAATATTCAGAGACGTAGGGACTGAGTTGCATGACTCACGTCACAAACTGGGCGTTGTCATGCGGTATCCTCTTCAGAAGCTCGTTCTGACGCCACAGAAGAAATTGGTCCAGGGTCTTTTCTGAGTCAGGGTTCAGATAGATTAAGTTCTTGTTGCTCCATATCTCCAGACCCACCAGCATGACGCGAATGCCTAGCGTTCGGTACAACTTCACACACACACAGAGAGAGAGAGAGAGAGAGAGAACTTGCACTTCATCTCACTTCAAGCAGTTGGATCAGAATAATGGATAACATCCAAAAAAACATCAAGGACCAAGTAACAAATCATATAATCACATATTGCTTTATTAATTAGCCTGGTGTGAGTAATTAGTAATTACCTTGTCAATGTGATTAACAGCTCCTAAAATCCTGGCTCTCGTCTGGCTGCCAAATCTATTATACTAATTTCAGGAAAGATTACAAACATATGATGAGATCAAATCACACATCAAAGCGTTTTGAACTGTATCGAGTCACGTGTGTTCAAAGGCTTCAAGGCTTCAAGTTCAAGTTGGATTACCTCTGCGTTGTCGACGACAACGATCAACTCTACAAACCGCTGGGCGCTGGGAGGTTGATCCCTTTTCTAAACGGGCACAGAAACACGTTGCTCTGACTTTGTTACGCATAACATGTTTATGTCCCCTTTATTCATCGGAAGCCTAGCATGCTAATGTAAACGCAGATATGAATAGTTACCCAGGATTTGGACTTGAAGAGGCCTGATAGCTTGGGTCCCAGATCCTGGTCCTGTTCATAATCCTCTGAGCTGTTGGAAGAGGATCCGGAACGGAGACTACTACTGCTGCTACTGCTGACTCTGAGGTGTTCCGGTCTGTACACCGCGTGGTCCCCATCATCACTGTCTCCCAGGGGCTCGATGAAATACGTCTGCTGCCTGGCTCTTATGAAGCCGCTATACACCAGACACACACGTACACACACACACACACGCACCCAGGAGTCCATGAGTCAATGAGTGGAAGTGACCTCATGTCAACGTCACTTAAGAGCGCTTAGAGTGGCATGGGACGACAGGATGGTCGTAAAAATGAAGGCAAATCAAAGCAGTGGTGTGTCTATAGGGCGAGCGGTATGTGATACTTACTTAATGCCACGGCAAACGTCCACACTGACCGAAGACTGCGGCATCCCTTCTATGTGGCCGTGGTAACAGCAGTGGTCCTGGTGACGAAGCGTGACACTCATGCTCATAATGTTCCGTGTCTGTGCAAACTTGGTTAAAGCTGACAAAGAGCACTGTTTTGTATTCTCACCCGACTGGCTGCTGACGTAACACGGCTTCCGTCTTCCAAGTAGTGTATTTCAGTGTAATTCCTTCCGAGGAGATTGCTGAAACCGGAACAATGACATAATGTTGTGTTACTACACCCGTCTTTCAGTGTCGGTATCGGTATTTGTGTTATTACTGTGATGTGATTGTTCTACGAGGCCCAATGATTAAAATGAGCATTACTGTCTAGCGGAATACAAATGTTAACACCTATTTTTTTCTAGATGAATGATGTGCTTCCTTCCATCAATGGTCCATTCATATCCTAGTACATCAGGATAGATCTGCAAACATAAGTAACATCTCATTACACAAAACTGTAGGTCAGATCTGTATAGGCTATTTGATTAGAAAGTCTTAGAAGATTAGAAAAGAGAAAATTCATCAAAAACACCTTTTCTATTATTATTATTATTATTATTATTATTATTATTATTACTATTGTTATTATTATTATTATTATTATTATTATTATTTATTATTATTATTATTGTTGTTGTTGTTGTTGTTGTTAGGCCTATTAGTTGTATATAAAAATAGTATTATTATTATTGTTCTTAGGCCTATTATTATTATTATTATTATTATTATTATTATTATTTCATAGGCCTATTAGTTTATAGTGTATAGAAGTAGCAGTATTCCCACTGTGCTTAGCAGTGAGAATACCTTTAACCATTAGTACCATTAATCCCATTGTCCATCTCTTTGTGTGTATA
>OMKP01059584.1:0-13136 GCA_900302375.1 Bathygadus melanobranchus | reverse complement strand
CAATCGTTTGGAATTCAACTATACAGAAAAGTTGAAATGTTCAAATTATGTCAAGTAAATTAGAAAGGAGGCACAATCATTTTCTGTTTCGCTCACATCAAACAGCCCCCTGGCGCCAATGGCGAGAGTAACTCAAAACCAACCCTTTCCTCCATCTCTGGCAGCACGCTCCTCCCCCTCTGGGGGCAGCGATACTGCTCGGGTCCTTCACCGACAAGGGCCCCTACTTAGGCCGGGCCGGCCTCAGTACACATCATCATCACCATCATCATCACCACCGCCACCACCATCATCATAATCATCAGTTGAGGAACTTTCGACACCTCTTGGAGCCACAGTTGCACGGCAGCTTGCTGCTGGCGTCCTCCACGGGGAACTTGTAGTCGTAGGTGAGCTCCTCGCCGGCGTGGATTCGGCGCGAGGCGAAGATGACGATGTGCTTCTTGCCGTCGGCGGTGACCACGCGCGAGTGGCAGTTGGGCTCGCAGGCGTGGTTGATGAAGCGGGCGGCGTTGCCGTGCACCGTGGCATCCACCACCTCGTAGTCGTCGATGCGGAACATGTAACAGCCGACGCCCTTGGGTGGAAAACAGGTCGTCGCATGTGAATACTGAGTCGTTTAGCAGATGCTTTTGCTTTCGCCAAAGCCGAATTTCTGTTCATATTTGTAGCGCGGGCGGAATAATTGAATCGGATCGGATTAACGTAGCAAAGCACACAGTGCAAACAAAATAAATAGTCCCTTGAGGACAACAAAGGCGACTCAAATGTAGCAGAGCTGTATTTTTTGGCTTGCTTCACATAGGACGTGTCTATTTTGGACAAGAAAATTCGAAAACATTATTTTGCGTCCGCCCCGATGCAGCTGAGTGCTTTGGGCTTTGCAAACAAATTGAATTAGGTCATTAAAAAGGGCAGGTAGGGGGTTCGGCGTCTCACGATTTGAGCAGGATCTTTTTGCTGGGAATTGTCCCGCACCCTGCCACAAAAACCTTGCTTTCAAGGGACTGAATACTCTCTCTCTCTCTCTCTCTCACCTTGCCATCGTAGAACCTCTCTCGCTTATCGGTGAGCACAGAGCGGATGACATTCCCCGAGTATTCGATCACCATCTCCCCGGCGTCGATGGTTCTCTTGCAGAACAGCCCGCGGCCGTGGATGGGAGACCTGCGGGGTGAATATACGCACGTATGAAGATACAATTAGAGGACATGAATAATTGTGTTTGTTTTTGTATGTGTTGGGTTTTTTTTCACATCCTCATTCACCCCTTGAATGTGTTGGATGTTTGTGAAGTGAACTTTAGTTTTGCTGTAGTCTCTAAATAAAGAGATTTATTTGTGACAAAGACGACACACAAGGTAATCGTGTGAAATTATTGGTGTTTAAAAAAACTAAAACTAAAAAGGTAAAATATGCAATATTTTTTGGTTTGAAATGTGCTCTAAAACACATTTGGTCATGTTATTTAGAGATACAACAAGATATCTGTGAATTTGCGTTTGCCTGGTCTTACCCAGATTCGTTTAATTCCAAATTCATCAGTGTGTCCACAATTCGCTGGGATAGCATTTGCTTTCCGTTAGCCACTTCCATTGACTTTCAGAGTTACAGTAGCCTAGCTGCTGTTCACGTGAGGGGAATACACTTTCCAAAGATTTCCAATGTGTTCTGCATACCTGCTTATTCAACACACAAGATTGTAGTTTGTCTACAAACACAAGAGATAATTCGGCACTATTTTCAGCACTGATTATTAGCGTCACTGAGCTTGAAAACACTCCGTTACCCTCTGCGTAGACCACCCAGTGGTGCATCACAGGTTGCCTAATAATCACAGTGCCCTCTGCGTAGACCACCCAGCGGTGCATCACAGGTAGCCTAATAATCACAGTGCCGAATTATCTGTGTGTTTGTAGACAAACTACAATGTTGTTGTGTTGTTACTGCCACTTGCTTTGAATAAGCGACTATCGGAACACGATGGACATCTTTGGAAAGCAATTAAAGGTGTATTACCCTAAAGTCCTCCTAAATCTGGGTAAGACAGGCAAACGCCAATTTACAGATATCTTTGCGTCCCTTGAAGGTTACAGGGATCTAGGTTAATTGCTCCAAATCTGCAGCAGTGTACAGAAATCTCATGTTAAATCTCAAAAACCTCACTTTTGAGGATGGGCAGGGTTTGGAGAGAATAAGGCGAGGGAGGGATGAGGAGCACAGGGGGGTTTTTTTTGTCCAAAACGTAGACTAGCGCTAGCTTGAAATGGCAAATCTTCCATAATGTACCTTTTTTTAACAGGAAAAAAGACAGCACTTGTTTTGTCTCTCTCATATGAACACGTCCACATGTCTGTGTGTCAGCTCCAGTGATCAAAGTGTGGTTCCTACCTGTAAACTCCAACGGTCTCCTTCGAGGTGGTTTTCAGCTGTGTGAACCTCAAAGCCAGGGGCAACTCTGTGGACACACGCCTGTGGCAACACCACAGACAGAGGTGCATATATTTTCAGTTTAATGACCAGTGCTTTTTTTTTTAATGCCCTGTCAAAACACAACAACAAAAAAGAAACAGGACATTGAAAATGATCAATCCAAGCAAGGACATGCATGCCGAGTAACCCCACCTGCCCGTCCTGAGATGACCCTCCTCCTCCTCCTCTTCCTGGGGCCGGTACTCAGGCGGCTGGCGGTGTTTGGAGGCCAGGAAATTGAACACGTCGAACGCAGACCTCCTAGTAGCGACACCAGCCGGAAACCCAAAAGGAGCAGGTCCGAAACACAAGTACACACACACACCAATGTTAGCAGGAATGGATAGGACAGAAAACAATATTGACCAACAGGAAAGCACTGTGGCATCAGCTTGGTAAGCATAAATGGAAGATTTCATGTCCGCCTGAAATAAATGTAATGTGCATTATCAGTTGGTAGCCCTATAGCACCATAGCACAACATGTGATGAGTTCCTGGGTCAAAATCTGACACCAATAAAGTACAGCGAAGATAGAGGATTTAGTAGAGGCTGGTTTTGGCTGAGTCTCTAAATAAAAACAATAAATCCAATGCAAACCGATGCAAAAATGAGAATACGAACATGATGAGACACAAACGGGGATATATGGAGGACCCAGTGTTCAATGTTGACATTTGATCCCTCTATTGAAAAGTCAGGGCGAATAGATTTGAATGACACCATGCCAAACCATTGCAATTGCACCATAAAGCCACCAGATGGTGACAAGAACTATGTGTTCTGATTGAAGGCAATTGACCCATTTCTTAGAAACCCTCTTAGCTACTATACATTAATTGTAAACACAGTATGTACTTTCAAAATGCCTTAACACTGGATTATCTGTTCATGGTGGTGTTATGCGATCAAACACAACTTTGATGACAAAAACAACAAAGGTAACACATCATTTTTGGTTGTAACTTGAAAAAGTCAAGTTTGTTCTTGACGTTTCTTGGTTTGCCATTTTTGGTCATAATGATATGGTTTGGTCCGTTAAAATCACTGGAGTCTCAGCCTTCGTATGATATAGTTAACATGACGTGAAAAAGAACACTATTGCATGAAATACATGAATCTTGTTGTTGTTACATGCTTATTTGTTTGGGGTTGGAATTGTGTTTCATTTAGCTAACAATGCTTAGGATTTAATAGGGTTAGGGTTAGGGGTGTTACATGACATGGCTTTCTCACGTTAAAACACCTTACGACGCCTTATGCTTGGGTGGGACAGATACAGGTCCTCTCGGGACGAAGAGGCTAATATATACTCTATGGCATGCATGTAAAGCGTGAGCTTCTACTCACAGCCCCCAAAGTGAATCGAATATGGAACAGAGAATGTGTGACACGGATGGATTTGGCAGCTTGCTCCCATTGAAGAGGGGCTGTTCCAGCTGCTGTGCCTGAGCTGTGGACCCCAAGCTACGTCTGCGACAGCACGGGACTCTCTGGCCAGGCGTCTCCCGTGTATGCGCATCCTTCCTACCTGTGGTGGGCCTCTGCCCGGGCAGCCCCGTGGGGGTTGGCGGGGGGTTCGCTGGTGTCCCCGGGCTTGTGGAAGCGGAATCGGTAGCTCCGGCAGTGTCGGGCGCCGCACAGCTGCTCCAGCAGGAAGACCACCGCCTCGTGCACCACGCCCAGCATCTTCAAACCGTTCACACCTGGGGCAGGAGCACACGCACACACACACACACACACACGTTAGCATGTCTCTTCAATGACTCGCCAGGAGTCATTCAAATGAAACACACACGCTTGCGATTTAATTAATCTCACCGTCGAAAGAGAGCTCTTTGAGTCTGGCGTTGGATCGAGCCTGCTGTACTTTATCAGTCAGGGACTTCCAAGCCTCTGTAGTGAAGAGGGGGACAAAACCTCCGTTATACACACACTTCATATACAGACATTAGAGTGCAATTTGTTCTGGCTGTTGATGTATTCTATGTGAGACACAGTGCTCATCGTGAAATGTCCCTGATCATTAAAATGTGCCAATATTTAACAAGAAAAAAATGCATTTGCCATTGGTGTGTTTTCCGCTCACCTTCGATACTCTCACAGCGGATGTGGAAGCCGTCCTCACTGCGGATCTCAAAGATGATGCCCTTCTTAGGCTTACTGTCCAGGACAGAGTCCTCGGCATCGCCTCCCTGCTCTGGCGGTGAGGCCACCAGGAGGGGCCCTGAGCTCCCAGAGTCACCTGGGGCCTTGTCCTTCTCCAACGCTTTCCCAGTCATAGCAGATGTTTCAGAAGACTTTGTATCAAGGACACTGGAGATGACAAGGATTGAACAAATTGGGTCAGCATGAGGGAACTCAATGAGGTCCTCTTGAAATTGTGTGAGATCTGTTGAAATCTGTTGGGAGTTGGCAGCGAGCCCACCTCTTGTCGGGTGCCTTGTCTGCGGGTATGCCTGTGTCCATAGGCTCAGAACTTAATTCTCTGGACCTAGAGAAAACACGTATTTGTTCAGAAAAAGCATTCCATAAAAAAAATATATTACTGGACACTATTACAAGTTACATTCAAGATACCTTTTTGGTATGTGTGTGCACATTTCATTACAAAAATGACTCCTGTAATTAGAAAATGATTTAAACCAAAAATGATTCACATATCTTACCCCAGGTTTGTGGAAGGTCGTCTTTCAGGATTGTTGTAAGGCTCCTTCTTCTGCAAGGTCTTAAGCTTCTTCCCAGTGGATTTGTCAGGGCTCTGCCTACTTCTCTTGGCCTTCTGCTTGCCTTTTCCTGCTCCAGAAACTGTGATTGTGGCTGTGGATGATGCTACAGTGTTGGAACTTAGCTGCATTTGTTCTAAGGTAGTTCTAGAGCCAGCTCCAGGAGCCTTGGTGTGGGTGAACACCCCAACCACACCTTTAGATGAGCCAACTGGGGTGGCCTGTCCCGGGGCCAGGGTCACACAGGCAGGGCTGGTGTTTGGACCGGTATCCAGGGTCTGGCCTCTGTTATGGGGTAGATGGTGTAGATGTTGTAGATGACCGACACTGCTGTCCTTCTCCCCCTGTTGGTTGACGGCCATGGTGAAGGTTTGCTGGGTGGGCAGGACACAAATGCTACTGGCAATACATGTCTGGACAGGGGAGCCAATGTGGGACATCAAGGGGGTTCCTCCTGCTGGCTGAAGCACCATGGGCTGATCAGACAACCCCAAGCCATGGGGACCAGCCTTGAAAAGGAGGTTGCTTATCGACCCGGTGATCTCGGTGGAACTGAGGACGGGGGTTGTGAGCGAAACTGACCCTGGAGCAATAAGACCAGTTGCTCCACTGGGAGCAACTGACACAACATTTAACACTGACTGATTGGAATTAAGACTAGAGACTGTGCAGGGCAGAAGGTGAGTGGAATCGTGACGCATACCAGCCTGGCCACCAGCAGATATTGGCATTCTCTGCTGAAGGAGAGTCGTGGGCTCAAAGTACATAACCCCGCCTGGTTTGGGCCTCTTGATGATATTGGGGACCTTGCGTTGGGAGGTGAACTCAACCAGTCCTCCAGGCGGGCCAGGAATGCCAGCAGTGATCTGGGAGCCTGACAGGTTGATAAGGGTCATGTTGGGAGGTGCCACTTCAGATGGTGCCAGAGTTGGCTGACCACGAGAACGAACTAGCTTTTTGGTCTTTCTTGGCTGTAGACGGGAAATTGGTCTCTTCTTGCCATGCGCAGAGGCCAGCAAAGCTGGGGAAGAGCCCATGGAAGAGGCGCTAGACACTATAGAACCCAATTCACGAGGCCGGCCAGCATCTGACACTAGAATCTGGGACTGGTCGTGGGGCTGGGATGACACTCCAATGAGGAGCCCCGAAGTTGTGCTGGGGATGCCAGTCTGAAAGCCTGTCTGAGTTCCTGTAAAGGTGTGGATCTGAGGGTGGTGGGCCATGGTGCCCAAGACTTTGCCCCCTGCCGGGAAGATTGTGGATGCTGAGGAAAGCCCAGTATTAAGCCCAGTGGTTAGAGTCATAGAGCTCAATACTGCTGAGGAGTTGGTGTCCATCACTCCTGTGGCGCTGATCTTTTGGGGGACGCCATTTGGTAGAGTCTGGAGGACATATAGAGGCTGGAACTGCTGGTTGACCAAAATTAGCTTTTCGGGGCCTTGTTTAAGGACCGCCGGGCCGGCAACCTGAGTCTGGGAAGGGCCTGGGCCTTGGACCGGGCCAGGGCTGCCTGCTGCAGCCGAGGAGGAGGCTGTGATGTATTTCTGGCCTTGATGAGGCAATGAGGGGGAACTAGGTAGACCAGGGGTAGCAGAGTTTCTCACTAGGTCCTGGTTTCCTGGAGACTCCACCACTTGGCCAAGAGCTGGGCTGGGAATGAACTGTTCAGGAGTGTCATGACCCTCTGTCACCTGAGTATCCCTAGTTGACAAAGCTGTGCCATCGTGCTGGTTCTGAGATGGTGACACACTGGATCCCCTTCTCTTCTTCTCAGCACTCTTCTCCCCACTAATGGTTTCTGGGTCTGAAGCCAAACCCAGCATTGTGCGGTCCGAGGTTTCTGAGATGAGACTTCCAGCAGCAGTATGGTTTTGGCTGCTGTTGACAGAGGGGCTCCGGGTGGTCAGGACAGAGAGATCAGACGGTAGCTCCAGTGGAAGACCGTATGGCTCTTCTACAGATATCGAGCTGCTTACACCGCTCTCCACGACGCTTCCACCATCACCACTGGCCAGAGGCTGGGAGAAGTCGTCGAACAGGATGTCCTTGCGCCGATTGACATCTACGTCAACATAGCCCAGGAGCTCTGAGGAGGACGGCTCAGGCGGTTGACCCAGAGCCTGCATGGAGGGTGTGTTGAGGACAAACTCCATGATGTCGGACGGGAGGATGTTGCCACAATCATCGCTGTTATTGTTGTCGGAATCTGACTTGAGGAGCTCAGTGCTGAGGGAGAGCTGGCTGTCCAGAGGATCTTGACCCTGGCTTTGGGATTTGACGCCACCTCCAAGAGGAAGACAGTTATCTTTCTGGTTCTTTCTTCCCTCCCTGCTGCTGTTGCTGCTGCTCCCCCCTCCTCCTCCTCCTCCTGCTGCTCCTCCCCCAGCTGCTGCTCCTCCACTGTTGTCCGCCTCCTTGCTTGCGTCATGGGACTCCAGTTTCTCAGCATGCCTCTCTCTGCACTTTCTTTTGCCAGTGTTTCTATGTGAGCTGGATGTGGAGGTGGTGGTGGTAGAGGCGGTGGTGGTGGTGGCGCAGGCGCTGGCGTCGCTCTCTGAGCCGTCATCCACTCCGTCCAGCTGACCAATGTGCTGCTTGCTCAAGCTCCTATTAAACATAAGACAAATTAAATGCTGTTCATATTTTGACAAGAGAACAGCTTTCCTCAGAAATAAAACACCATTAATGTTATACTTACATTTGACTCAGTGCGTCGTCCCCAGAGTTTTCTTGTGCCTGCAGTTCCTCCTCATCTTTAAGGAACCTCTGGAGCTGGGAGCTCCTTCCCAGACAGCGGTCTAACCCCTCTATCGAGGGCAGGCCCCCACTGGGGTTAATGATGGTTCGGGTGAAGTTATAGTAGTATGCATCTTTATCCCTGTGTTTCATCATGCCCTCCTCTTCCTCTCCACTCTCCCCCGAGGATGAGGTGGTGCTCATATCATCTGCCCCGTCGACCTGTCCTTCAGCGGACCTCCTACTGCCCCCGCTTCTCCTCTTGGCCACTCCTACAGGCCCCGCCCCGTCGGCGCTGCCGTAGAATGGGAGGTCTTCCTCGCCGTACGAGCGAACGCCGTAGAACGGGGTGAGGCCGAAGAACATGTTGGAGCGTGCGCGGGCACTGCGGCGAGGGTAGCGTCGCTTGGCAGAGCCAGAGCCGTCACTGTCGTCCTCGTGGTGCTTGTCATCCAAGCCCCGGTCCTCCTGGTCGTCATCGTCTGGCCCGTCACCTTCATCCTCGGTGCCGTGTGTGAGGAGGCCGTGGTGGTGGTGGTGGTGGTGGAGGTGATGGTGGCGGAGGTCTGCGCGGTCGCTGCGGGAGAGCTCTTCGTGGCGCTCCCCATCCTCCGGCTGGGTCTGGGAATCTGACTCGGAGCTGTCGCTGCTGCTGGCGGATGGAGATGAGAAGAGAGCTGAGCGGGGGGAGTGGCGGGTCGCTTGGCCCGAAGACGAGATCGTGGAGGTGGTGTTGGTGGTGGAGCAGCAGGAGGCTGTGCTGCTCGCGCTGGTTCCATTGGGGTCAGTGTTAATATCGGTCTTTAGCGGGGTTAAAGAAGGAGCTTTGAGTGGTCTTTTTTTGTCTCTGGGTGATAACGAAAGCTGGTTGGTTGCCATTTTTGAGTGAGATGGTGTAAAGGTCTTCACTCCTCTCTCTGCAGATAAACTAGCCTGTGGCTGTTGTAAGCTCTCCCTGCTCTTTGAGGAGGATCTGTCTACTCCATGGCCCTCCAGCATCTCCACGTCAGCCTTACCATGGACTTTGGCACTGTTTCCCAATGTTGGAGCTTTGCTGGTACTGCTGTTGCAAGAGCTGGGGGTTTGTGTGAGTGTGTTGTTGGAACTACTTGTGGTAGTTTTAATATTAGTTTTAGCATTATGATTCAGGAGGGGGTTTTTATTGTTACTGACTGAGAGAGCTTTTTCCCGGTCATGATCTTGGAACACCTCTTTGCTACCCGATGTTCTACTTTTGGAGTGCTTGTCTTTGGAAGCTGGGGCCACAACTGACGAGGCCTGGTGGGAGGAGCCACGTTGGATGATGTCATCCTCCACCGGTGACCTGGAAGGCCATAGTGGCTTCATGGCTGCAGCGGGAGCAGGCCCTGATGAGTAGTCTTGTGACTTCCGTGTTCCACCCTTCTGCAACGCTGGCTGTGGGGAGCCAGATTTACCCACAGCAGAATCCTTATACAGAGGGGTTGGTATGGAAGGCCCAGTCCCGACTCCTGTTTCTTTCCCTGTGAGGAGTTTGTCTCGAGCCTGGGTGCTGTTGCTGATAAATGTACTGACTAGTTTGCCCTGCTTGTCTGCAGTCTTGACGTTGCCACCTTTTTGATGTCCTGTGAGAACAGCAGTCCCCATGGGAGGAGAGGACTGGCCTGGCTCAGCAGGTGCCAGCCTCGAGCTCCTACTATCCCCTCCAACCTTACACTGACTGCTGCTTCGGCCGTCTTTCACCGGTTCTTTGTGCCTCTCTGTGCTTCTGTAGTTGGAGTCTCTGGAGGGCGGTCTACCCCTTTCAGAGTCTCGACTAGACGGTCTGCTTTTCTCCTGGCCTGGGTCCTTTACTCTTTCTGTATCCCTGCCATAGCGTTTATGCTTATCAGGGTCCCTGAGCCCTGAATCTCTGGTTGACCTATTTTTTTCAGTGTCCTTATAGCTTTGATCTGTAGAAGATGGTTTGTCCTTGTCTGCGTCTTTACTGCTGGAGTCTTTGCTTGCCCCTCTCCCCTTCTCAGAACCTCTAAACCCTGGCTCTCTACTGAGGAATTGTCCCCTCTCAGTCTCCTTCAGCCCAGCGTCTTTGTTTAGTGGCCTCCCTTTGTCTGGCTCTTTGGAGGGTAGCCTTCCCTTATCAGAATCATTCTGCCCCAGGTCTCTTGGGATTCTGTTCTTGTCAGAGTCCTTTGAGGTCTGTTCTCGGCATGAGCTTCTGCCCTTGTCCATGTCCCTGAGGCCTGGATCTCTTGAAGATGGTGGTGGTGGTCTGGTCCTTTCTGTGGAGTACAGCCGAGCCCTCTCACCTTCCCTCAGGGTCGAATCCTTACTGGAGCTTCTGACCTTCTCTGGGTCTCTAGCAGGTGAGGGTATGAGTGGCGGGGGTGAGGTAAGGAGTCGTGACAGGGGTGGTGGAGGGGAGGTTACCCCTCGCTGTTTGTTGGCAGGAGGTGAGAGAGAAGGGGTGCTGTGTCTCCGCGAGCCCATATTTTGCATGCCAGAGATCAGTAGGGGCTCTTTGCTTTGGCACTGAGCAGAATCTGAAAACACACAAAATGTGCGGTTATGCAACATGATTACTAGTTCTGACTTTTTTTTTTAAGCTGAAGGATAACAAACTTTGAATCAAATGGAAAGAAAGCTTTCAAATTGCAAAAAGACAATGTCGCTGCCAGATATACGTATGTCAGTAAGAATAAGAGCTGAGGGATATGTTGCATGTACCTGGACTGGACATGGGTTTGGGGCATGGTGAACGCTGGCAAGGGGGGTAGCTGGGGTGTCTGTTCCTGGTATAAACTCTGAGTTTAGGAGTGTTGGTTGGGGAAAGGGCCTCTGAGCGCCTTGGTGAGTCAAATGGATCTGGAAAGTCTTTTATCGGTCAGCAGAAATAACACAAAATGTATTTAATGTGCAGTTGAGGGGTTTTATCTCCTGCTATTGTATCCGCTGTATGAACTAAATGTAGCGTGGCCTAAAAGATAACAAGCCATGTATTCCCAAAGCTGCAACTACCTGATGATGGAGGTGGGCTGTGGACTATAGTGCGGTTGTCCTCCGGAGCCATCATGCCTTTTAGTGCAGACTCTGCCACCGGGGGGCGACATACAAGGATCCTACAGGTATATACACAGCGCTTCCGAGCATCTAGAGTACTCCAATATACTCTCGAACACCTTGGACAGGAGGAGGGGCAATAAAGAAGCAAAACACATTAAGCTGGTATAATTAACTCACCATTAGAACATTAAATTAAATGGGGTACACTTGTAGGAGATTTAAAGTAGTAATTAAAGCACTTAATGTCAAGTGATAATTAACAGCTCAGGTGTAAAATTAAGTTGTGTGAAACTCACTGGTATTCAATGGGGAAGAGCTTGCGCTTGCAGTCTGAGAATTCTGTTAGTATCCCCAGGCAATCGATAGTCATGGAGCCTGTAATGACAGAGTAGATTTGAATAATTTTACTGGAAGGGACAGTCGAGTACACAAGTAAACAACACTGCAGCTCCAAGGTGATGAACCTACCGATCATCATGTGCAGATTCTCAGGCTCCAAGCCTGCCAGCCACTTCCTCCTCAGACTAATCCCTTCCAAGTCCACCAGGATCCTGCGTGTCACCTCGAAACCTGACACCGCCTGGGAACATTTTTTATAGAAATGTTTCACAATGCTCAAACCACTGCATCTTCCAACTGAAATTTTGGAAAGTCTTACAATTTATAAAACTTTTAAGTCAAGCCTTTTTACCTCGCCTTTGATGAGGTCCCTGTGTCTGGGGCAGTAAACCTTCTTGTCCTCCAGAAAGACACAGTGACACTGACGTGCACACATGAAATGGTAATTACTGGAACACGAGGTCAGGCAGCAGCCCACTGTGGCTCCTGGCCGTTGACACTTCTCACAGCGCTAAAACAAAGAAAGCACATACAAATACAGTTCATATCTCTGTATTATGAAAAACCATCTCTCAGACTTAAGATAGTCTAGGGGTTAGGGCGCCGGACTCTCAGCCAGAAGGGCTTTTGGCTAACCGCTAATATCTCATTGATGACATGTATGTATCCGTTAGTCGCTGTGGATAAAAGTGTCTGCTAAATGACTAAACAGTAAACGGTAAACTTCAGAAAACAACAATTTCGTACCAGGCGTTTCCCTCGGAGGACGGCCATGTGGACGTTCTTCAGAGAGCCGTCGTCGTCCTCAAAGACATCGGCGGACCAGAGGGCGCAGTTGACATGTGTCCACTCGTTCTGGCCGATGTAAAGCAGCCGGCCACCCTCCTGAAACCCAGAGAGGGACATTGCACCCGTTAATGTCTTCATCGCCATTAAGGATTAGCGCCGAGTGTTCTTCCGCGTGCGTTTTCAGATCAGAGTCTTGACTCACGTTTGTGTTTTCGTCTCCGTACTTGAGACACAGAATGCACAGCCGGTTATCGCTCACACCCGGGGGAGGAGGGGGCTCCGGACCATCGTCACGGTCTGAAAGGAGAGAGGGAGATGAGTAACAAAGCCAGACTCACTACACACTCGACAGTAATAGAGGGTGTGTTGTGTGCGAAGCGTTGAGGCTTGCCATACCCGGTAGCAGCGGAGGCGGTGGGGGTAGGGACAGAGGAAGCGGCGTGGTGGACGTCGGGGAGTCTGGTTCTCCGGGAGTCTTGGAGCGGGGGGCTGGAATGATCTTCTTGACGAGAAGAGGCTGCTCAAAGAGAGAGAGCCCCTCTCGCTCCTGCCACTGGGCGTAGTTATGGTCCAGGGATGGAGGCAGCACTGCGTTGGGGAGCAGACCACCGCTGAGAGAGGGCAAGAGGAGTTTCAGTACCAACTCATGGAGAGCCGCAACAAGCAGCCGGTTGTGCAGCGGTTACATTAGTAACCGTCGTAAACAACAGAAATGGACTCAAAATGTTCCCGTCTAACCATATCCAAAAGTAGAAAAACAGACCAACAAGGAACGTGTTTTGAGCTGTGTTATGTCCATGTAATAAGTGTGGCTCCTCTGTATTCAAACCCCAGGTCTGTCCTGGGTTAGGGTTAGGGTCTGGCTCTGAGAGAAAACGGTCTGTTTTGTGGTACTGTGGATTCAAAATGCTGCCGTATTGTATGATCCAACACAAAGTTGAAAAGAACGTCCAGGGAGCTATTCATATGCACATGTATGCACATTGTTTTATTTTGAACACAGGCTGCACAACCCTAACCCCCCCCCCCCCCC
>OMKP01059542.1:2568-13347 GCA_900302375.1 Bathygadus melanobranchus | reverse complement strand
GGCAGACTCGACAGACAGAGAGACAGTTGGACAGGCAGATGGACAGACAGACAGACAGACAGACAGGCAGACACAGACAGACAGACAGACAGCTAGGCAGACACAGACAGACAGAGAGACCGGCAGACAGGCAGACAGACAGGCAGGCAGACAGACAGACAGACGGACAGACAGGCAGATGGAAGGACAAACAGACAGACAGACAGACAGACAGATCACCTTATCTGTTCACCGTACAGATTATACAAAAGCTGTTGCTGCACAGGCAGGTTCAAGTTGAGTTGTGTGTGTGTGTGTGTGTGTGTGTGTGTGTGGGGGTGGGGGTGGGGGTGTGTGTGTGTTTATATGGGTGTCTCTCCTTTCAGCCCCCCTGCCTACGTTGACAGTTTGGATGACTTTTCCTCACAGTGATGCCGATGCCATGACACACACACACACACACACACACACACACACATGCATGATTTCCCTGAGGGAATCCTGGATTCCCCCTCTGGGATACATCATGTATTATTTAACCATCTCTTATGTTTTGACATATTATCTGACATCCCAGAATGGATGAATGTGCCATAAAACATGGTGTTAGGAGTCTGTTTCCGTTTCAGATCATTTGGCTGTATCGGAGTACAGACCCCACGTCTGTCACTTGGTTTCCTTCACTCATTTATTGGAGGATGTTTGGTAGAAGACGCTTTCGACCACATTCATGCTGTTAACTGTTGTTTCCTTTACACCACGTCTGATTAAAACATAGAGATAAGGCATGGATGTATAACTGTGATACATGCATTGCATTTATATAGCGCTTTTATCCAAAGTATATTGAGATGTTTACTGTCTGCCGACCAATTACATTATCGTTTAAACATGTTTCTAGAAACTAAAAACTGTCACCATTTTGTCAAAACAAAAAAAATGAAACACTGCACTAAAACTGTTGCCATATAGTAATACAATACTGTAAATATATCATATAAACACAGAGACAATGCACATTATGTAATTGGGTTACTCAGTGCTTCCCAGAGTCATACTGTATAAAGTAGTTAAAGTTGACACTGCAACATTATTCGGGTTCGTTACCTGTTGTTGTGGCTAAACTCACAATAATTACACTGATAAGTAAAATGAAAAACTACATTAAGAAAATGTTGCATCTTTCTGGCGATGTAATGATGAAATCGGCGTACAAATACGAAAAGACAAACAATGCAAATATTTATTTGTTACTGTAATACAGTGAAATGTTCATGTGACTGAACTCAACATAGACATCAGTCTGGATCTCAGCTCGGAGCCTGTGGACATGTGGGCGTGGCCACGTCCCTCCTCTGTCACCTGGCGGGGGGCCTTGTGCTCATGGGGCTGTGGTACCTTCCATCACCATGCTGAAAATTATTAATCACCAGTTACAGGCCTACATACAGGACCAGCTATAGGCCTACATACAGGACCATCTATAGGCCTACATACAGGACCATCTATAGACCTACATACAGGACCAGCTATAGGCCTACATACAGGACCATCTATAGGCCTACATACAGGACCAGATATAGACCTACATACAGGACCAGATATAGACCTACATACAGGACTATAGACCTACATACAGGACCATCTATAGACCTACATACAGGACCATATATAGGCCTACATACAGGACCATCTATTGGCCTACATACAGGACCAGCTATAGACCTACATACAGGACCAGGTATAGAGTACTGAAGGTTGTGGTCAGTTCCAGTAACCTGCTGAACTCACTCTCTCATAGGGTTTCATAACATAGCTTGTTCACTTTCTTCAGGACACTACTGTGGACAGGCTGACCTGGCCAATGTATGGGAAGAGGACATCGTCTTGTTTGACCCTTGACACACTTCTTTATTTAGTGTAATGATGTTAGCCAACACCATGTTGATCATGGTGGCCTCTTGCTCATCTGTACATTTCCGACCTCTGCTGCCTCTTGCTGCTCATCTTTCTATTCTGTGGAATGTAGTATATACAGGCTACATGTCATAAATGTAACACACATTTCTATTGAACCATAAAGTTACGTTACTGTAATTACTGTTGAGCGTGCAGCAGACTACTTTAGTGATTACTAATCTCATCTCCAAATGCTCAACCAATGTCGTGCAGATTTCATTAGAGATATTGCCTCTTCTTCCTCTATGTTGCTCTTTTCCCCAACACAGTAGAGGTCACCTGAGGCCTCTTATGCTCTAACACATGATTTAAGTGTCAATTAAGTTTGAACAGCTGAGGAGTGAGAACTGAGTCTAACCAGTTGGTAGTTAGGGTGCAGCGTTTTGAAGGTCAGTGTTTTCAGCATTGTGGACATACTTCCATTTTTTGTGTATACAATGGAGAAAAACTAACACAACACTGCCATCTAGTGGTGTTTTCTAAGTACTTACAGCAATTACTCTACACTCTAGATGAACCAGCAAAATAAACCAAAAAACCTACCAAGATTTCCATTAGATACTCTAAGCATCAAGGCAGCAGTCTAACAACAATAAGGACCATAGGCTACAGATTAAACAGCATCAACGTTGTAGGCCTTTGTAAGAGAAATCCTTTGCGATATAACGAAAATAGCTATTAAATTGAAAAGCATGGATTAGTATGCTTGTTTTGACATGCCTGTTCATGCTTTCAACATGTACATTTCTACATCCTCTAATATAAATCAGTCTTATTCTTGGGTGTTCAGTGAGGACAATTCAACCAGTTTACAGTTTTGCCTTTCACATAACAGTTAAGTACAGAGCTGAAGTCATACAGGTACTGGTGTAGCTACTATAAGCCTATATTTATCCAATGACATTCAAGGCCATGCAAACACAACACTAAAGAAAACTAGACTGTGGGCAAACAATCTGTATTTTATAAAGTTCATTGGCTTTACAAAATCAAAACTACATTGCATCTTCAACTCTTCAGATGACTTGTACACAAGAGAATGGAGACTACCACAACATTTTTACAAAAGCAAAACAAAATCTATTAGAAATAAAAAAAAAATTACACATTAGAACCTGTAATGCGATTCATGTAAAACAGCTATTTCATTCTAAAATGATCATTTTAAATCCATAAAGGCTGACACCCTGCGTGACAACATGTTACATCTGGGAGCCGCTGCTTTAAATCGTTGAATATATAATGTTGCAAAATACAAAACAGAAGTAGTCTAATATACTTTGTGGTTTTCTTACTCATTTAACAATCATGGTTGGTTCTCCTCAAGCCAGAAAAACAAGTGTTCTTATTTCCTTAAGATTTTAAAGTTAATAGTGACCCCCCACTGCCTACGTCAGGTAACAACATGAAGTCTAAGGGCCCATAAGAGGGCAGATGAAGACAACTGTTCATAGATGACGTTCAATGCTTTGTTTTCTTGTGGTGTGTTGTCTGCTCTACAGCAGCCCTTTCCTTCCCCAGTGTCTTCAATAGGATGGTACAGTAATGTTCCCAGTCAAGCCGTCTGTATATCAATGTGATGGATCCATGTGTTCCTTAGAGGGGCTTGGGTAGAACAGTCACCTCGCCCAGACACTCGTCATAGGCCTCCTGGTATTCCTCGTGGGGTTTGATCAGGATCACGCAGGTCGGCCTCTTGGAACCCGCCGAAGAACCCAAGTCCTAGAGAGAGTTGAGCCAAAATGTAAATGTAAATGAAAACAGTCCATCGCAAATATGGTCTCCCCCACCAGGAAACTAGCTAACTAAACAGCATCAAAGTTGGAGGTCTTACCACTTTGGATGGGATGTAGGCATATGGGAGACTCCTGTCTTCACACATGACAGGCAAGTGGCAGTAGACGTCTATGGGCAGGGTGTCTCCTGCCAGTACCACGATACTACAAGCACACAGAGGAAGGAGAGTTAATCACCAGCCTCATAACTAGAATACAATGAACCACCACCTGGCACCGCTTTAAGCATGCTGCCATGGTCTTACCCCTTCTCTCCTTTGTTGATGAACTTCTGTACCTCCTTCACTCCACGTCGAATCTGTTTCAGCTTGGCAGCTAAGAGGAGAGGGGGAGACATGTTTTCATTGCACCATTGAACACTAGTGACTAGTCGATTAATCGTCATTAACTGATCAGGAACGACCCCCGTGTCTGGACTTCAGTAGAGAATGGATCCACGTGGGAATGAATGGAAGTTTACACAACAGAAGTGAAGCGACAACGACGCTACCATGGTTTATAATATATAAATAAACCGCTGACAATACTATAATATACTGTACTAACAGAGTCACCGGATGCTTACCCTTTTTGACGCATTTGTAGAGCTTCTTGCTGAGTTTGCGTGACGCCAGCGGCTGCGCGATGGGGTTGATGTTGGCGACCAGGTCCTGGTACGACCTGGTATCGGTCCCGCCGGCTGCGGGGTCTTCCACCTCACTCGACGTCTTCTCCTTCTTTATTTTAGTCATTTTAAACAAGAGATGTTGTGATAAATGTGTTTAAAGTCTAACTGTGGCACAGAGCGAACAAGTACGATCTGCAGGTTACCCACGTGTTTCCACTTCCTCCTCCTCCTTCTTCTTCGGCTGTATATGTGTGGCCACACCGCCTGCACGCTGGATACTGCGCCACCTACTGTCCGGGGGTGTGAGGTCACAGCCTGTCTTTATATTGTACGCCTACTCCATCATGTCAGAAGTTTGGGACCAGGGTGATGAACTATTATCGAGAGGGAGAGCGTTGCTACAGCTTCATGTGTACACAAGATTTCTCGTACCTCCAGACGAGCGTTTATGGAAATGACTCTGAGAATGTGGTTAAAACACACGGGACACTTTATCACTCCACGGGTTCTGTAAACATTGTTTATAAAAGGCTTGTGCAAGTGACGCGAGAAAGAAAAAAATGACGTCAACGTCAACATTTATTCACAATATAACAAATGTCTTCTCAACTTGATAATCATTCCATTTAGAAGCTGGTTGATTACATGGAAGTGGAACAAATCAGAATTAGACTTTAGTTACTGTTCATATTATTATGATATTATTTCAATGGCATACACAGACAAGCACTGGTTCTTAAATAACAAAGCTTTTATCGGACTAGAGTAAAAGACAGAAAGTAAATATATATACATCTTATACATTTCAAGTCAAAGAAGTTTTAATTTCAGCTTCCTAGTAGTGCCTGTGTATATATGACAAAGTTTAACTCAATGAATGCTGGATCAGCATCCAGTCTAGGATAGGGGGTTTCCTTCAGGTCCTTTATATGCAGTAGCCTTAGGCAAACCTGACAGAGTGGAAACAAGGTGCAGACCTCGGGCTCAGGATTTAGGAGTCCAGGTAAAACAGAAAGTGCTGCAGATTCAGTGTCTAATGAGCAAGATCTGAGTAGAGCGTCGGCATATTCCGGCTGTTCATCTCTCTGGCAATTTGGCACCAAACGCATGCATTACAGCAGGTGGCTGAGACGCAGTCCGTAAATATGGTGCCCTAAAGAGACATGGCAACAAGGTTCATAAGCAGTATAAGATCATTCATTCGTGAATATAAAATGTGAAATACTTGAAATAAATTAAAGATAACTCTGAACAGTAACATTAGTCCGAGTCTAATCAGAATCTATGCATGTGTTTACACGTGTATTGATTAGCATTAATGATTAATATCATGGAGCCTATGGGTGTGTTTTGATTTTGAGACTAAAACAATTAAACATTTATAATGCAGTGGTATTTGATTGGGCTACGTCTGTACGATATGATTTTCTATGAACTATTTGGCCTTACTTCAATTCCATAACGTCGGCGCACGGCCAACCTCATGGACATTGTGATTGGTGGGATCATGATTGTAAATATATCCAGCAGGGGGAGACAGAGACACTCGCCCATTTTACTGGTCGTCAAACAGGCGTGACAGGGACAACACCAACACCCAAAACAGCCTGTCAAGTCAAGTATAAAGCCAATGTTATTACGCTAAGAAGTATTTTATTTCAGAAATATTCTCCAGTTGTCAATGATCTTCTGTACATTTGTCATTTCACCAAAGGTTTACTTGAATATATGTTTTGGAGTTTTAGGATACCAAGATAACAAAAACGGTGGTTACAAATTTAAAAGGAAGTGTGTCTAGAAAGTTCCCGATTGATTGAATACCTAGACTAGGAACCAAACTGTTGAATCAGATATGGGTAGACAATGTTATGATCTAACTTACAGATCTGCATATCTTCAGTGCAATCACAAATTCCAGACGACCAATCGCCACTGTACACCAGATGAGGCTGTTTAACTACTATTGTGGTGGAAGCCATTGTCCTGTTTCAAGACAACATTATAAACCATCAGCATTTAGTTCTCTCTCACACACACACACACACACACACATACATGCACACAACCCAATGAAATATTTTATATATTACCATAACCCTCCCTCAAAAATGATGTATATTGTATATTGAATAATTAGTGAATTCACTAAATCATGATTTACTCATCCTGTAGACACCTTGCTTCAATGTCATTACTTACCAACAGATCAGTGTTTTACATGTCGATGATTACACAATATACACTGTCTGTAATCTGACTGGAGACAGTACATTGTCCTGATATAGTGTTTGTATTGAAAACGATCAGCTTTGAAGTGGGGAATATAGTAACATCTGTATGGTTGAATATTCTAGCATTCATGTATCCTTCTCACACACTCCTTAGACATTATAGTTGGACTGCGACATTATAAGACAACGCAGTTCTGTGTGTGGTGCAGTAACTTCTCTGAAAAAGACTTACCTTTCGAGTTAGGGTTAGGGTTAGAGTTAATTCATAAAAACCTATATCAATGTTTCTTCAAATCATTCATTGTCTATGTTGTGTTATGGCTGATCTATAGCTTACCTCCTGGTTCCTCTGAAACTTCAGTTGAACTGAAGTCACTGGACAACTTTAGCACATACGGAACTGGGCTGACCTGTCAGTCAGGCCTGTGATGTCATGCTGAAATCATCTAATTCCTTACATTTCTAAACCCATGACGGTAGAGACGGTTGACTGGCAACTGGAAGGTTGCTGGTTTGATGATCAGCAAGGCCTTATGTGTTGGAGAGGCTCTTATGGGTTTGGAACTGGCACAAGAACTCTACAAAATCCAGCATTCATCTTGATTTGTTGCTGTTCCTATACAGCCAGGGGGGCAGCCATGAAATGAGGATGGATGTCTATCCTGGGGATCAGAGTGTGCAGGGATTGCATTCCCAGAGCATTCAATGTTCAATATTCCACGCTCCCCAGAACCTTCCCTTCCTGTCCCTTATCTTCCTGGGCCTGAATCTAGGCATGCTGTAAAGAAAACGTATACAAACTTGGTTCTCTGTTGTAACTTAGTAAAATGTGTGCTTCTTACAAGTGAACTAATCATCCTCTTCGGTTTTGCTGGGGGAGGTTCATTATCTGAGCAGGATCACAGCTTTAGTTCATCAAGTCACAGCTTTTGAATATCCAATATCTTTCTAACAAAAAAATGACATTCCAACTGCATAAACTGAGACGTGTGATTTAGTTGACACCAAAAGTCGGGTTGTGAACTCTGCCTACCTGGGCCAGCTACTAAACATTGGTGAACAAATGCGTTTGATACAGCCTCAACAACAATGCATGACGAGGGCTTCTGACAAAAGTACAAAAAATACAAATAAAATCTATACATGGCGGTCAATCAATGTATGGGTTAGGGTTAGCTAACCCATGCATATGATGAGACCCTGCTTCCTATTTTTCGCCAGTGACAATAGACAGATATTCATGTGTTCTGATGTTTTGTTTCTGCTCACCAATAAAAACTTTTTATAAGACTAATAATGTAAATTATGAGTTACTTTACTTATAGCCTACATGCCAACAACGCCATACCTTTAGGCTTCTATTCAAGCAAATCCAGTACAAACCACTGTTTAAAAATTGATGAGTGGTCCCAGCCTTAGTAATGTCTGTGAATGTAATGTGGTCTATCAACTGGTGCACTACATCACTGAGGGAACTCACCCCAGCATGCTTCAGACAGCACAATCATAAACAGTCAATGCAAATTTAAACAGGGTCCCACTGTGCAACATGTGGTTTAGCAGAATCGACAAACCACCTCCATCTAACACAAACCAGCACTGTGCTCACACCCTTTCACAGCTGATGGCTATGTTCCAGTCATTGTATACACTCCCCCGGAAAGGGGGAGTGTATACAATTAAGGTAGCAATATGTGTCAAAGTAACATCTACATGAATGCCAGGACCCAAGGTTTCCCAGCAGAAGACAGATCCATTGATGCTCAAGGTTTGATGCACAGATTGACCTCACATTCATAGACCTCCTTGCAATCTTCCGAAAACTGTTGGGAAACGCAGCTGGTTTCTGATCTGCTACAGTCACCCTCACTTGATTTAGCTATGGCAGTAGACATAGTGGAGTCACTTCATGATTCATTTAAAGAGTGCAGGACTTAATGATCAACTCTGGCATGACGTAGTAGAGACAGCCAAAGAGTGCAATATAGCTGTTGAGAATGGTGAGGAAAAAGAGATCAGAAAAAGTTAGCTCCAAACTTGGTGGTTGTGGTGTACTACATATACAGTATATGCAAGGGTAATGATGAGAGACTACTCTACCCCATCCTTAACGCCATATTGTGGGAAATGGAAAGAACGTTCTTGAAACGTAAGTGTTTAATAATGAAAAGTGCACAGCCCCTAAACCATAAAAACAGTATGTTCTTTCAAGATGGATTTGGGTTGGGTGAAATGTATGGTTGAGATCATGAAGATCTTACTCATGAGCTTCACTAGGAGCATTTTGTGAAGGAAGACTGAGAGTGGGGTGTCGCAGCAAAATAGTTTGCAGACAACCATGGTAGATAGCAGGCGAAGCCATTTAGGTGTGCTAAGCATAGAGTCAAGAAGACCTAAGGCATGGATGACTTTATAAAAGTGTTTGCAAGCCAACACAAGAGCAGGCAAATTCAACTGTTTGAAATATTTCATGGGTTACAGCCAAGTTAGTTGGTTAGTTAATCTCTCTCTGTTGTTAAGATTGTTTAGTCGTTGTTCTTCTAACTAACTACACTTTTTTGTAAACATTTTTGAATGTGCATTATTTTCTTTCGTTTGTGGCCTACTTTTGAAGGTAGAATTTCTCAAAAGAATAAATTAAAGTGTGGAAACTTTTTAATTAAACTAAAGTATGGAAACCCTGTTGTGTTGGGATCGGTAGGTCTTGTGTACACTTCATGCTAACCCTGCATAACTCAGAGCTGCACAAGATTTTACAATGGCTGCCAGCAATGAATAACAATCTACGGATCAAATGAGGACTATAACTTCAGCCAAGTCTTACTAAGTGGAACGAATGATAGGCATTTATCTTACAGATTCATTCAAGTAAATGGAAGACATTTATACAGTGCAAAGAGCTTTACATTGCCTTCACCCACACATTCATACACCGACGGCAAGACAACAACTGCCAGCTGTCTTGCTCAGGGACACCTCGATACTTAGCTAGGGGGAGCCGGGGATCGAACCAGCAACCTTCCGGAAGCCAGACAACCGCTCTACCTCCTGAGCAACTGCCACCAAGTAATAAAGTGTAGCTGCATGGCCATTTGACAAATAGTTTAGGATGTAGTATTACCATTACTAAACCATTGATTGACTGTAACATTACGTTACCATAGTGTAGTAGACTCGCTATGTATTACGCTATTGCCGCTTGTTGGTATAATAAAGTAAGTAATATAAATGAATGTAAATAATAACAATGAAGTAGCAGACATATACATGACAGAACACAACACTACACAACACTAATCAGTGCACATTGTGCGTTATTATTTACCGAAAATTGCTGTAAATACAGTCACTGCTGCAGTCTTCCCGCTGAAAACACAGCGCTGGTAGGAACCATGTCGGACCATGTGACCACGTGGCGGCGAGATCAAAGCGTGTCGTAACTCTTTATATGGCGCTGTAAACTACAATAGAAGATGGTACCAGTCCATGGTACGGTACAAACCCACCCGATGATGTGGAAGTAGGACCTGGCACTCTGTTATCGACTGTTACAGGCCATGGATGTTTTATAATAACATGACAGGATTGAAGCGTTACCAACTGTTACAGACCATGGCTGTTTTATAATAACTTGACAGGATTGAAGAATGTGAGCAGAATGTGTTTTAAAGAACAAGAATTTCAACGCCATGTTGTCCTTCCTTCCTCTGGAGGCTTTCTTTATGATAGATGAGGTTGTATGGCAGGCAACTAACTATGGCAAATAGATCTTTGTATTGATACAAAGCTTGTAGTTTTTATTCATGACTTTATTTTTATTGAAATGCAAATACGGACATGCATATACTTGTATGTAATATGTTGGGCTCCATTACAGCTGACCACTCTTGATATCCTGTGCAACCCATAGTACAACCAAGCACGAAACAACGAGATGGCATGACGTAATCCACGTAGTCCACAGGTCGAGAAATACAAAATACCGAAAATAGCCAAGCTAATTCTGCCTTGGAAGTCCAGACTTTTAATCCAGACTGCTGTACAGGTAACTTCATACCTGTAAAGGACTGCAACGTCTGTAGTTTATTCTGAGTGGTTTTGTTTGGTTTTTGGGTACATTTCGATAGCTTACGGTACTACGACCACACTAGGAGTTAATAAAAACCCGGCTGTGGAATGTCCCTTTAAGAGGGGGGGCGGGGCTGGG
>OMKP01059437.1:14191-15482 GCA_900302375.1 Bathygadus melanobranchus | reverse complement strand
GCCTGCAGCACAATGTGTGTGTGTGTGTGTGTGTGTACCTTAGAGAGTGTGGTGTGTGTGTGTGTGTGTGTGTGTGTACCTTTGAGAGTGGAGCCTGCAGCACGGTGTGTGTGTGTGTGTGTGTGTGTGTGTGTGTGTACCTGTGTGAGCGGAGCCTGCAGCATGGTGTGTGAGGGGACAGGTTGTGGAGGGCAGCAGGTCTCTCTGTAGCGTCTGCTGTGTTTACAGTAGAAGGACTGAAGCTGGGAGAGCCGCGCCTCTACGCTAATGTCGCCTGCTAACGACGCTACGCCGGCTGCACTCTGAGGACACGCTAGGATATATACACACACACGTAAACACACAAATACACACAAATACACAAACACACACTCATGCATAAACACACGTACACGTCAACACTCGTACATGGACGCAGGCATACATGAACACACAGATCAGGGCTCAACTCTAGCTTTTAATAGTGGCTGCCAGGCTGGCAACCAAGCATCAGCTTTTGGTTGCAGAGACTGAAAATATGGTTGCCATTTTTGTCGCGTATCAAAGTGTATGTTGCACATGCTTTGCAGTATAATTTTCTGTCCAGCTCAAAGACGCGAGGATACTTCGCCTCGCAAGACTTCACAAAGGTTAATCTGGTTCTTTGTCAGTTGAATCGATTAGCATATTTGTTTGTGATGTTTACAGGTTAGTCAAACTTTTAACCCCACAGTCAACAACTTCAATTGTCTCGCCACGTTCTGGTTCCAACAGCAATATTTAAATATCACTAATGCAACAAATTTATTTATTGTGGGGTGCACGTTTAGCTATTTCTTGTCCCTGTTCTTTATGTTAAAAAGTGGTGGCCACTGATGGCAAAGACCAAGAATTGGTTGAACATTTCTCAAAATGGTTGCCAATGGTAACCTGGCAACCATATCTGTCGAGCCCTGCATACACACGATAAACACACAAATATAAACACACACATAAATACAGGGGGCAGGATAGTCCAGGATAGGGGTGTTGGACTCCCAGCAAAGAATGTTCGGGGTTCGAACCCCAACGTCAGGAGTCTACCGAGAGCAAGTCTTCTGCTAAATAACTACCACACACACACACACACACTCACGTGAGGCTGTGCGCTGTAGGTTCAGCAGGTGTGTGTAGTAGCGGGCCAGGTGGGTCCAGGTGAGTGGAGTGTGTGTTCTCCTGTGTTCTTTGGAGCTGTGGTTGGTCCCTGCATCCCTTGCAGACTGGCACACGCCGCCTACATGCACGTACACACGCACACGCGCACACACACGCA
>OMKP01059437.1:1691-11691 GCA_900302375.1 Bathygadus melanobranchus | reverse complement strand
AACCCGACTCCCAGCATTTATCATACTCCCACACTACAAAATCCCTGCCAACATCATTGCCCCTACATAAGCCGTATCCTACCCCTAAACTGACCACATCCCCACTCCTACCCGGAACACGGTAACCACGGTAACCACAGTAACCACGGTAACCTGACCCGGACCCACCGCGACAGTAGAGCAGCCGGGCCTCCAGCTCCATGTCCCTGCGGGCACAGCACCGGGAGAGGCCCAGCGCCGAGCGTAGCACCTCCCGGGCCTCGCTCCAGCTGAGGACCCCAGCGGGGAGCTCTCCCTGGGACGGAGGCCCATCCTGGGTGTCCGCCTGGGGGCTGGACTCTGCAGCCCTGAGGGTCAGGATGTCGCCTGTGTTTGAGGGTACAGGCACAGTACCGTGCGATGACATTGCCATATCCTATTTTCTAAACATGTATTTCATATATTTTATTTTGCAAACATTTATGTTGTCATATTAGAGTTCAAAATGGTTAAATTACATTATTAAAATTACCAAATCAACTAAAAGACTAAAATACAGCAACCTAACTACAAAATGATATTGGCGACATTATCCTGTTTTTGTTGTTAAGGTAAGGCTAAGTACCGATGCACATGGTTGTCTTGGCCAGCAGGGGGAGCTGTGGCAGGTAGATGTTGTTGAAACCTTGAGGAGGAAGAATCACTCTTCCGCTCTTCACCTCCACACTCTCACCAAATGCAGTTAGCTGCAAGGAAGTTAATACTGTTGGAACTTTGTGTGTGCGCGTGCATATCTGTGTGTGTGTGTGTGTGTGTATGTGTGTGTGTGTGTGTGTGTGTATGTACCTGTTGCTGCAGCAGTCTCTGTCCCAGCTCCAGCAGGGCGATGCTGCGTGTGCCTCCCCGACCACTAAGCTGCATGGTGGCCAACGCCAGCGCTAAGCTGGAGGCCGGAGGCATGCATGTCCTGTCTGACAGCAGACTCACTGCCTTCTGCACACACACACACACACACACACACGTTAATGACATCACACCATCTATGGCTACGATTTAGCATTCAGGCCACAACATTTGCGACATTCAATTCACAGATGATATATCTATGTTTCTCTTATTTTATCTTACTGCCGCTGTACTGCACACACTACACTAGACGTCTGTCTTGTAATCGGGTGTCTTGAAGTGGCTGTGGGTGTCACACTACACGGCCGATTGGCGACAGGGGCTCACACATTACAAGATGTTTCACAAGGAGGAATCCCAGACAAGTCTGTCTGTCTGCGACTTCCAAAAACACGCCGGCGACTGGAAAATCGTGCTGAAATCGTGTGCGAATTCTGCATTCTGCGCTTGTTCCTCTAATTTAAGCCGATAAGAGGAAACAGGTGGCAAGCGAGCAGCCCAAACAGCTTTCTATGAGTGCTGGCAGATGTGATAACTTCCTCTTTTCAAAACTATTCTACACTTACTGTGGATTTGAACCACGCTGCTCTACTGCCAAGTGATCCAAATAAACCATTGAAAGAAAAGCAATACTACATTATTGTATCAACATCAATCATTCATTCAATCTGTCAGCGATCTTTGTTCTATTGTCTGTTGTCTATTGTCTTCTATTGTGTCAGCAGGGTTTGGATGGGTCTTCTCCTTAGCTCATTAATTTAATTTAGCTCCTCTCTGTGTGTCTCTGCCTCGGGAGATGCTGTCAAGATGGTTGCCCATACGGTTGCTGGCAAAATGCTTTCAATGGTTGCTATGAGACCAGTAGCAGTGGGTCATGTGGTTATCAATCAAGATTCTCTTGATGGATGACCACCCACAAAGTCTGCTGCCTGATTGGAAACTAATGTTTTGTGTGGTTCTAATTGATATAGGGTGACATTTCTCTGTGGCTGTTTGACTCAAGGATGACTTTCCATGGTGTGTGTGTGTGTGTGTGTGTGTGTGTGTGTGTGTGTGTGTTTACATGCAGCAGGGTGGTGGGGTCAGTCCCGGCCAATGTTCTGTGTGTGTGCGCTGCAGCAGCATCCAGCAGCATTAGGGCGTGTGTGTCAGGGTCTCCCCAGGACACACACTCCTTCAGACTCTTCTTTAACACCCTTGCTGCCGCCTTACCGCTGTCTGGACCTACACACACACACACATATACACACACACACACACTTGAAGACAACATGGGGACATGAACACAAAGTGAGGACATGAAGACAATGTGAGGACATGAAAACAAAGTGAGGACATGAAGACAATGTGAGGAAATTAAGACAAAGTGAGGACATGATGACAAAATGAGGACATGAAGACAGCGTGAGGACATGAAGACAAAATGAGGACATGAAGACAGCGTGGGGACATGAAGACAAAGTGAGGACATGAAGACAGCGTGAGGACATGAAGACAGCGTGGGGACATGAAGACAAAGTGAGGACATGAAGACAGCGTGGGGACATGAAGACAAAGTGAGGACATGAAGACAAAGTGAGGACATGAAGACAGCGTGGGGACATGAAGACAGCGTGGGGACATTAGGAGAAAGTGAGGACAGGAAGACAGCGTGAGGACATAACACACGGTGATAAACTGTGTAAAGTGGGGACCTGGATGGATGGCAGTGCCGGGGAGGTGGGCGGCCAGGCCACGGAGGAGAGCCAGGCGACAGCGCAGCCACAGGGGGGCTCCCAGCCTCTCCCTGGCCTCCACTGCTCTGGGACAGTCTGCTAGGGATGGGCCTGTCAGAGGGAAACCTTCACTAACCTGCAGCACACACACGCAAAGACACACAAATACACAGGTTAAATTAGGGCTGGGCAATAATTAAATATTATCGTTTATCTTCTTTAAATGCTATTGTATTGTCATGAAATTAAGATATCGACTTATCGTGATAAACTGTTTTACAGTCTAAATGAATTGCAATGAGAAGATATGACCTTAAAATGAGACGTCAGAGAGAAAGGAAAGCTACCTTTAGTCCAAAACTTCCAAATACTTGAAACTTCCATATACTCCATAAACCTCCACAGACTTAAACATTTTATTTTGAATGAATAAGTATATTGTGATATATATCGTGATATATATATCGGTATCATGTGCAATTCAATTAATTATGGTGATAATACATTTTTGCAAATCGCCCAGCCCTAAAAATGCAGTAAACTTCCAGCATTATTGGGGAGTGTGTGTGGTTGGTGGCTGGTTTAAGCAGCCTCACCTGGCCCAAGTTACAGACTCGGACCAGGTGAGTCTGCGACCAACCAGTGACCAACCACACACACTCCACAATTATATTTCAACTAAAAGCGCTACAGACAGTTCAGTTTTATTCACAAAGAGGGAGGCAGCTTGACAGACAGACAGGCTCTCTACACACCCAGGTGCTGAGGGGTGAGGTGCCCGCTGTTTCTCCTCGTAGAGAGGTAGACGTCTGCAGAAGCTCCAGAGACCTGGCTGCCATGTCCATGCTGGAGGAGCAGGTCACACGCTGGTTAGGAGGAACACACATGCGCACACACACGCACACACACGCACACACACACACGCACCAGACCTGAGTGCAGCGTATCCCAGCTGCAGGTGCAGGTTACTCCTCAGCAGGTGGGTCTCTATGGTGATCTCCAGGTCCTGCTGAGCTGAGCTGCCGTACTCAGGACCGCCCCAGGTGTGTGGTGGACCGCCGGTGGACTCTAGCACCTTCTGCGCCCAGTCCAGCAGAACGCACTACAGTACAGCGGGGAGAGGGAGGGAGAGCTCAGAAAACCAGCACACTTCAAGTTTTTCATATTTTTACTATTTAGTCATTTATCAGGCGCTTGTATCCAGAGTGTCTTGCAGTGAATTCAGATACATGTCATGGAGGAGCAGGACCCACCCTAACCACTAGGCTATCTGCCCCCCCCCCTCTCCATATTTCATCACATGGTGTGGTGAGTTTATGAATCGTGGGCCGAGTGAGTGACGACAGGTACTCCAGCCGTACCTTGACCCTCCCTGGGCTCAGCTTCTCTCTCCCAGAGCCCAGCTCCAGCCTGGCTGGCTCCTCGCACCCCTGGCTGGAGCTCTCAGTGTCCCCCGTCCCCTGGTTCTGGCCCGCTGGGCTGACTGACGGCTCCGTAGAGCTCACAGCAGTCTCGCCGCGGTGCTCTGCTCAATTAAATCACAGGTGAAAAAAAAGTCAAATCCAAACTTAAAACCTACCTATTTACTGTCTCATTTGGCTCCTAGGAGTGTCCCTCAGCTCCCAATACAGATAAATCCATCTGTTGTCAGCACTAGCCTACCCTTGCTGCTGATAGGTATTAGTTCAGAAGTTCCCTAAGTGTCCCCTGTCCACCCTGCTCCATCTAACCATAATGCTGTTTTTAGTGTGTTGCTGTGATCATGACTGGATACCTGGCCACCCCACCTGACGGCTACCAGGTTGCTCACCAGCCAGCACCTCATCACCATGGACAATATTAATATTGCATTTTTACAATTGTACTAACATTTGACATTTAACTCTATTATGCAGCATGAAGTCAGGCCATGCTAATGCTAATTGCTGATCTATATTTGAATATATATTAGATTTTATTCATATTTTGTAGCCACTACGACCACAGAAAGGCATGAGCCAAAAATAAGCTGGGAATGGAACTAACAACCTCTTTGAACCAGTTGAACAGATGAGATTGTGTAAAACATCCTATGTTCCTTAATGCCCTGATGTATAAATGTATGCGTTTGCCATTTGGTGGGAAACACCTTTATCCAAAGCGTCTACAATACCGTAAATGGGCAGTGTATACTTCTTAGCACGGGTGGGAATCAAACCCCTAACCCTGGCATTACTGATGCAGTGCTCTACCGGGCGAGCTACACAGGACCACAGTCAGTGTGATGTGGCGTGCGCGGGGGTACTTACCCGAGACCGGGAGTCCGGGTATGGTCCCGCAGAGTGCCAGGACCAGCTGGACCCGGGCCAGGCTAAACCGCTGGCACAGCACTGGGCCGTACCGACCTCTGACCTCCTCGCTCAGGCTGCAGTTCACCAGCTCCTCCACCGCCTAGCGCCACGCAAACATGTCACATACACACGCGATGTACTACACCATGATTTAGATACATTTCCATTTTACTTTAGTAGTTTTACTCAAGTAGGCTGACGGTTCTCTGAGGTACCTGAATGTTCTCCAGGATTGGCTTGTTGTCGTGGAACTTACTTGTAGGCTACACGGAAACACACATGGCGCAGGTTGGCATTAAGGAGTCCAATACAAATACAAACGGATCATTAAACCGACATGGATCACTGACTGTATTTGTACCTGCTGTGTGTTCCTGCTCATGTCTGAACGATGAGGCGGGGCGACTCCCTGCCCGTGTGAAAGATCCATCACCTCTTTGATGGCTTGACCAAACAAACTGAGCTCAGTCAGAGCACGGATCTGAACACACACACACACACACACACACACAATTGTTCTGTGCAGAGTGGAGTCAACACGGCCAGAAATAATGAAGGAATAATCGGATTAATAATATGTAAGGTTCCAGTAAAGACTGTAATGCAGACCTTCAGTAATGTGCCCTCAACAGTGCGGTGGAGATCTCTGCAGCGTTTCCTCACAAAGTACAGGTAGAGGGCTAGCATGGGCAGTAGCTGGAACCACACACACACACACACACACACAGCACAGTAGTCCATGGATGCAACGTTGTACTTGTACACAAATTATGAATTTGGTTTTGTTGTGTGTTTTTGTGAGTAGCGTTGTGGCTCAGGAACGAGGTGACCTCGTCCTACCCTTGGTACTTCCCTCCCCCTGGGGAGCCGCCAGGTAGTTGTCCTTGAGCAAGGCACTGATCCCTGACAACTATTACAAAGAGTCTTACAATAATGTTTGTGCATGCATTCTTTGCATGGGTGGGCCCAGTGGGAATCGAACCCCTAACCCTGCTCTTCCAGTGGAGCTGACACGACTATAATCGTGAAGTACTTTGAGTGCACATAGTCACTATGAATGCACTGTAGCAGTCTGTGTACTATGTAGTATTATGTAGGATATTATGTAGGACTATGTGCTACTTATTCATTCATTCATATTGAATAGCTTCACCTCCTACCCACCTCTCCTCCCCAACCCTCTCCCACCTACCCGATTAATGCTTGAATCCAACCCCTCCCGGATCCCTAGCACTTCCTGTATGCTGGTATGTCGCTTGGATAAAAGCATCTGCCAAATGCCAAATCCTAAATGTAAATGTCAATGTAAATGTAGTCCATTGTATGTTCGTACGTCCCGGCACTTCAAATAGTACCTAGCATTGTGTAGCAGCTTATCCTGGCCATCTTGCCGTTTGCTAACGTAGCCCTCTCACCAATTTCCTCTTTAACATATTGTGATTTGCATGGGATTGCAACGATGCAACGATTGCAAACTGGCGTGATTGAGAGGCCTCAGGTAGCTGTAACGTAGCTATACTGAATGTAAGGTTAAACTCCCGTGCACATAACCTACCTTACATTTCAACACACCCAGAATAGTTTGGGAATGTACCCGAATTTGCCTTTACCACTAAAGGAAAGAAAGTAACCATATAACGATAAAGAAACATTGACAAATAGCTTTAACTATATGGGTTGGTTTATTACACACTTAATCATCCACAAGGGCACTACGCTAGCAAGGGGTCAACCTAGCATGTGCTTGAAACTTGTTCTATTAACCTAGAAATCAGGAGTGCTTGAAACTTGTTCTATTCAAACCTTACTGCACCACCAGCGATATATAATATATATAATTGTTTCACTCTTTCAACAAATGTACTTATTGTAAGTCGCTTTGGACAAAAGCGTCTGCCAAATGGCCTACATTTAAATGGAATGGTGTGTGTGCGTGTGAGTGTACCGTGACATAGTGGCGTGCGCTGTACAGCCAGTGACACAGGAAGTGAAGGCTGGCCACGGTGGTGGGAGGGTGGACTCTGATTGGATCAGAGAACAGGTCCACCCCAGGAAGCAGCTCCTCCCCTACACTGTGCGAACCATACAGGATGTCCCTCTGGGGATGGGGCTGTGAGCTGCACAACACACACTGTACACACACACACACACGCACGTTTGAATACATATGCGCACACAGGCAACCATGTAGTCACAAACAACACACGTACACATAGTCATGTGATGAACACATAGTAAGTGAATGCAATGAAATGTGCTATATGTAACAATGACACCGAGTGCAGCCCAAATTGTTGTCGCCACCCACCCATATATGTTTGGCTAGCAACTATATACATATTTTTAGGTTGGGTAGAATCTTTTACAATCTCAGATCCTGTGTGTGTGCTTGATTCCATGGCTGCAGCACACTGTGCTTGAGTGCCAATTTGTTTCATATCTGGCAACTTGGGGTACTCAGAGAACAGTGAATCACACAGACCAAAACAAAAGAGAGCATAGAGAACATACTGGCTGTAGCATTGTTGTCAGAGAAGCCAGTATTTCGACTTTGACTCGTCATTTTATAATTTAGTACGGTACACTTTAACTTTTTTTTGGGGCATTGGACCCTTAAAGATGTAATGTATGACAGAGTGGCAGACTGATGACTGTTACTTTGAAAAGCCGGGCGGAGAGCAGGCAGCACATGGTCCTCTGGTGTATGTGTGAGATCAGGAGGTACCTGTGAACAAACGGAGGTAACACACACTGAGGTGCATGGGCCCAAAGCTACAGTACAATAACTCATGTGTGTGCTGTGAGGAAAAGACCCGTTCGAGAAGGAATTCCCTTGGTTTCTTTTCACATCCTAGCCCGGCACCGTACCAGACACTGCTTCGAACACACACAACCATAGACACGGACATCAAGTCACTGATCTTAATAGGACTTCGGACTCACTGCGCAGTCTTGGCGGCGATCACGGCGGCCTGCAGGCAGCCCCACACGCCTGCCTGCTTCAGGGTGCCCTCGTGGGACTGTGCGCCGCCCGCCCAGGACACACCGTCCCATGTATCCAGCACGCCCGTGCTCTGCAGAGCGCCATCCACCGCTTTACTCCAGGACGAACGAGCCGCCCTGAGAACGCGACACGCGAGCAGTGGAGAGGTTGGTGGGGCGCGGTCAAGCGACAGCCGCCACTGAGCTGCTTGTGAGGCCCTGGCGGGGGCGATTAGCGTGTCGTTCCTCGGGCGGCCTGTAGGTGGCTCGCAGCGGTTGGACGCAAAAAGGTCACCGCTCTTAACATTTACATTTACGTTTAGGGCATTTGGCTTTTATCCAAAGCGACTTACAATAAGTACGTTTGTCGAAAGAGGGAAACAACAATATCCAGGAGGGGATGGGATTCTTAAGTCAATGGGAAAAAGGTGATTTAATTTTCGTGATACAAAGCGAATAATCCTTTTCTGCGTTCAGTTGGGATCCCAGCGGCGAGTTCACCTCCATATTATGTATTTTGAGAGGTCCTCTATTTTAATAAAAGTTGGTTAAGGATTGAATATCAATGAGTTTTGGCCATAGACTACTGCGGCCATAGGCAGCCTAATCTAATTGTGAAGCGGCTTCTTGTTCATGGTGTGTAACACTATGGGTGACGTCACGGACACTAGGTCCATATTTTGTACAGTCTACGGGTGCGATACATATGTCAGTCTGACTAAACATGATATTACTGACTAAAACCCCAGTTTCCACAGTCTACCTGAAGCATCTTTGCACAAGATGCCTAACGTCCTACCTGCTCCTCAATGTTATGTATCTAAAAAAAACAAAACTAAATCGCCTATAGTAAACGAAATAGCACTGTATGAGTATATAAATATGAACCCTACAACCCTACACATACAAACCCCTGGTAACCAAGCATGTGCTCACCGTGTGTTGCCGCTGTACAGCTGCAGGTTGCCCAGGTCATGCAGCACCTGTACCCTCAGCTCACTAGCCTCAAGGAATTCTGGGAAAATAATGAGCATTTTATGGTCATGTGATTCATATGACTCGATGGTGTGCGACGGAGGTGTGTGTGTGTGTTCTCACTGATGGAGACAGAGTAGGCGGTGATGACAGTGTGTGTGTGTGTGTGTGTGTGCGTGCAAGTTCTCACTGATAGTAGCAGAGTAGGCGGTGATGACAGTGTGTGTGTGCTGGGGGCCGATGGGCAGGCTGTACAGGTGGCTGGGGGATGTGAAGTCATGGTGGGTCAGGTCCGGAGGTTGGGGTTCCGGTCTGGCTGTGACCACAGGACAGATCTCCAGCTGTCCTGGGGAGCCACCACCGCCCCCACCCTGCTGGACCCCAGCAGCTGAGGAGGAAGACAGGTGGTCAAGTCAAACACTAACATTCATTGTCCAGCTGACACTGCCAGTGAAGTGAAGTGAGCATAGATCATACAGGTCGGTAAGGAGCAGGTCGCGGGGAATCTTGCCAGTCAACGGTGACCGGCAACAGTGTGTGTCCAGCTTTTAAATTCAAGTTTTTAAATGCAAGAACATTTCAAGCACTTTCAGGGTCCCTAAGACAAATATTTCGTTAATCGTTAATTATAACCTGGCATGATGTTGCCAAAGGGATGACAAAATCCACCTGTTTTCTAGTAGCCGATGAGTAGGTACAATAGTTAGCGAGCTACCTTCAAGCAGATGGTCGCCCTCGTGACACATAGCGGAACAGAAAAACGGCCAGTCAGTCAGTCAATCTCGCTCCGCTCCGGTCAAATATGATGGTAGATCGTTTCATTTAGAATGTTAAAAGGTTTTGGGTTACATGAGTGACTGTGTAGATGAAACACCAGATTATGTTGAAAATCAAGCAGTTTTCAAGGAGTATATTCAAATTTGAATTCTGAAACTTTGAAAACATAACCGTTTAAATTAAGCATTTTCCAAACTTTAAATTTGTAGAAAAAAGCTGTGCCCAGCTGTAGCAGTGTGTGTGTGTGTGTGTGTGTGTGTGTGTGTGTGTGTGTGTGTGTGTGTGTGTGTGTGTGTGTGTGTGTGTGTGTGTGTGTGTGTGTGGACCCAATTCCCA
>OMKP01059427.1:0-12440 GCA_900302375.1 Bathygadus melanobranchus | reverse complement strand
TATGGTATGGGCAGGCATATGCTACGAACACAGGTGCATTTTATTGATGGCATTGTGAATGCACAGAGATACCGTGACGAGATCCTGAGGCCCATTGTTGTGCCATTCATCCACCACCATCACTCATGTTGCAGCATGATAATGCACGGCCCCATGTTGCAAGGATCTGTACACAATTCCTGGAAGCTGAAAACATCCCAGTTCTTGCATGGCCTCCATACTCCTCGGACATGTCACCCATTGAGCATGTTTGGGATGCTCTGGATCGGCGTATACGACAGCGTGTTCCAGTTCCTGCCAATATCCAGCAACTTCACACAGCCATTGAAGAGGAGTGGACCAACATTCCACAGGCCACAATCAACAACCTGATCAACTCCATGTGAAGGAGATGTTGCACTGCGTGAGGCAAACGGTGGTCACACCAGATACTGACTGGTTTTCTGACCCCACCCCCTGCATATCTGTGAAATCCATAGATCAGTGCCGAATAAATGTCTTTTCAAGATAAAACTGCACATTTTAGAGTGGCCTTTTATTGTGACCAGCCTAAGGCACACCTGTGCAATAATCATGCTGTCTGATCAGCATCTTGATATGCCACACCTGTCAGGTGGATGGATTATCTCAGCAAAGGAGAAGTGCTCACTAACACAGATGTAAACAAGTTTGTGAACAAAATTTGAGAAATAGGCCTTTTGTGTACATAGAAAAAGTCTTAGATCTTTTGATTTCAACTCATGAAAAATTGGAGCAAAAACAAAAGTGTTGCGTTTATATTTTTGTTCAGTGTATATTGACCTATTCACTATGAGCGCTGTTCTCAAATAACTTGTTTTGGTCAAAACGAACTGAAGACAACACGCAAGATTTCAGCAAAAAATGTTTTATTTAGATTCCATATTTTACTTTTGGCTGGACTCAGACTTTGATGTGGAGGCCCTAAGAGAGGAGAGGCGACGTCTCTTGGCGATCTGTTCCTGGCGTTTATCCTTAGCCTCCTGTTGGTGGAACAAAAACAGGAAAACAATCAGTACAACTTCCTGCAGACAGCCGGTTGAGGTAATTACACGACCAAAGAGCTCTGTCAAGTGTAGCAAGCTGACAGAATACACATGAATGCTGCCCTGATAAGATGTGGAGATTAAGAAAAGGCAGGGAATGGCCACCTCAATACTCGTTAAGACTTAATGAACTTGCGAAAGCTGAGGGTCATACCTTCATCCTCTTGGCCAGCAGCTTGGCATACTCCGATGCCTCCTCCTTGTTTTTCAGGGTGCGCTGTCTCTTGAGAGCGATACGGCGACGCTTGTGCTGCAGCACACGGGGGGTCACCAGCCTCTGGATCTTGGGGGCCTTGGATCTGGGCTTCTTGCCTATCGAGACGAGCAGACCGTGTTAGCAGATCATGTTGGACTTCCCATTTCCATTAGGACTTCTTTCTTGTCTTCATGTAACTATGAAGGATATCATGAGTCTGCATGTGTCCACTATTGTCATTATAGCAATACAGAGCAGACATAGGATATTTAGCCCTATTGTAGACTAGTTCACTTGAAACCCAGTCAACAAAGATTCATCGCCAGCAAGCAAGATGGCGGCGCTCACCTTCTTTAGTCACGGGTCTCCTGACCACATACTGTCTGACGTCATCCTCCTTGGACAGGTTGAAGAGCTTGCGGATCTTGCTGGCTCTCTTGGGGCCCAGGCGGCGGGGGACAGTGCTGTCGGTCAGGCCGGGAATGTCCTTCTCGCCTGCGGTCAAGTGGATGAGCGTGTGTTAAAGGAAGTACATTCACAGCCATAGAGTCGAATATCCAGTACAATACAATAATGGATATGCATCAAGTGAGAAAGCAGCACAGTTTAACCAGCCATGGAGAGCTCTGGTCGTATTTGAATGGGCCGCTCTGCAGTTACTATGGCAACTCACTGTCCCCCCTTAATGACTATGGTGGAATCAGAAAGGGTCTACTGGAGTGCAAACAATGAATGAGTCACATGACTGACATCTAGTCTTGACACTCCCCCACACATCATAATAAAAGGGACAGTTAAAACAGCCAATACAACGGATAGGTACAAGCTGATGGTAACCTGATTCTATCACCGGACATCCATCCTAGTAGAGTATTATTAATGCATGGAGGACATTACACCACCATGCTGAGCAGACTATTCAATTAACAGACGATTCAGCAGCAAATCTGATATTGAAGTCAGCTTTTTTTTTTTTTTTTTAATGACTTCAGTTACTTTTTCCCCATTGAGCTACTTTACTGAGCAAACAAAGGACTCAGAATGAACCAACAAGTACATTAACAGGCACCTCTTACCACCAGGTTGAGCGGGATTAAACAGTTCTGAAGTTGTCATGTGACGTGTTCTATTCTAATTCTAAGGCTAGTAGACTGATCTAGTCATCATACACCTGGGTGGACACTCCCACTCGTGATGTCACTGACAATTTTGAAACGGCTTGTAATGGCTAATCTACATTTACATTTAGCAGACGCTTTTATCCAAAGCGACTTACAAAAAAGTAACATTTGTCGAAAGCAAAATTTCCTAGTGGTATAATAGGGGCCCTTTAACTTAGTTCACAACTCAGTTTACTCTACTCCACTACAACACTCCACAAGCTAACCGCTCCAGAGCTAAATAACGTCATCGACTGGGAGCGCCAACAGTTGCACTCGTAGAACTTGACGCACCCTTCTTGACGATGACCAGGTTGAGGACGCTGAGGTTGGCGTCCACAATGCAGCCACGGACAGACTTGCGTTTGCGCTCGCCGGTCCTGCGGGGCCGGTAGCAGGAGTGGCCCTTGCTGAGCAGCAGACGCACGCGACCGTGGGTCAGCACACCCTGCTTCATGGGGAAGCCCTGCTTGTCGTTACCGCCGCTGATGCGCACCATGTAACCCTGTGCGAATGGACAGGAGTGAGGTTAGTTACCTGCTAACGGTGAATACAGAACACAACAGATTAGATGTGGTGGGGGGCAGAGGAAAGGTAGGTCTAGGTTAATGCTTAACCATTAGTGCACTTATGTCCTACAGAACAAAGCTGTTGACAGTAGGTAATCAATATAACTACATAAGACAGATGCCCATTGAGCCTAAACCAATCAGTACCTTGCAAATAATGTATAGCAGCAGAGGTTAGCTTGGCACAATAACACAGCCCAATACAGAAAATTAAAACACCATATTTGAACAGTGCCAGCTCCTATATTGCTATAAGATAATACTACAGAGTGGTTACCAACCTGTGTGTTTACACTTATCTGACATAAGCTTGATGTTTACCTTCCACTCGTCACCCAGGGGGTCAGCAGGTACTTCAGTAGCCATACGCTTCTCGTAGAAAGTCCGCAGCTTGCGCTCATCGTCCACTTCAATCAGCTTCTGGCAGCCAGTAGCGGGGAATGAGATGTTGAGCTGCACAGGAAGAACACCGTGACGGTTAGGAGGGACCGGCGTTAGGAGTGACCGGGGGACCAGACGTGTGTTAATGGTCCGGTGAAGCCACATCACGTTAGCTGAGCCGTCGATGTGAACCGGCGGGGTTTAACATTTGACCGGCTTGTTGGAAACTACTAGAATCACTGTGTTTAATGTACTAATAGCGAGGTCCAAAACGGGTAAAAGCACAAGGTAATAGATTTGAGGTTAAATGTTACTGTTAACTGTTAAAGGTTTGCACATTTCCCAGTGGGCAGCCATGTTTGGTAGACCTTAGCCACCACTAGACGCCATGACAATCAATGTGCATCTTCAACAGAAAACCACTTTATCACAAAACATGCTATACGAATGTAAGGATTAGAGGCATGGGCTTGATTATTTGGGAATATTTTTGGAAAAAACTATTTTGAAAATCTGCTATAGTTGCATTCAAACGTCGTACCTTCATCTTGTTTAGCCGACCCTACAACGGTCCGCCACGGGAAAGAGACCGGACGTCCGCCTCGTTGTCTCACATAGGCTCACGTAGTATCGCGAGAACACACTTTAAGTGTTAAATGTCTGCGTTTTGCATGAAATAACAACTATACATTACAAAATAATACACAACACATCGAAATATATCCATATATCCTTTATTTAAATGTTAAAGTTAATACATTTAAAATTTGCAAATGGATATGGGTTCGGAAAAGACCATGGTTTAATTAGAACCACTTAATATTGGCCTATTGTCCTACTTTTCCCATAATGGTGGTTTAATCAGCTACAAAAAAATATGACAACGATTGCCTACAAAAATAAATTAACATGGAACAAAAATATGACTTGGAGCCGGACTGCGCTTGCGCGGTGTTGAGGGTCGCCCGGCTGTCAGCGTCCAGTGACGTCACGACGCGGCGGCTCAGGGAAAGGATCGTGGTATAAAATGAACGCCATCGTCGATGTGTTAATATCACACGTCTGGATGTTTGTCGTCCGCTGCGTCCTCCGTGCATGTTCCCGGTGTTGTTGTCCGCTGACGTGACTCGGTACCGAGCCGTCGGTCCGCTGCAGCGCAAACATGTCCAACGTTAATCTCATGTTCTGGGACCAGCTGCAGGCTGGTAGTTCAGACGTGGACTGGTGCGAAGGAAATTACCTTATTTATCCAAGCATTGCTGAGTTTTACAACACGGTCCGTACTGGTAACTTGTTGTTCTTCTCCTCTGTTCTGCCTGTTGTTGTTGTTGTTAGTTTGGGCTGTTGTTTACACAATCCGCTTTCTTCTGTCTGTTACATTATTGTTATAATTATTATTATTATTATGTTCTACGCATGGCGTTTCCAACTAGTCGGAGCGTCTGTCGAACTGTTTGTTAGTTCGAGCTGCGCTACTTCCACCTCGTATTCTCTTTCTTTTATTATCTTGAGTTATAGTTGCACTCCCTTGGTTTGCTTTTCTCGCCACCTTTTGTCTCTGTTATAAAATCGACAAAAGAGGCTCATTCTTTGTGCTGTTTTGGTAATATATTTATACTTATATCTGTTAGAAAGTTTTGCTCACTTTTTTTTCTTTTGCCATTTCAGATCAGCAACATATTGTTTTTTGTTCTACCGCCTTTATTAATGTGCTTATTCCGCCAATATGCAACACATTTCAACAGTGGAATATATCTAATATGGAGTCTTCTAGTTGTCGTTGGTAAGTTTACTGGCATATCACAACCTCTGTTCAACACGGGCTTGAAGAAACTGTATTCATACTTCATACATATCTGTTTTGTGACCACAGCAATCTTGACACTGACATTGGTCAACTCGATTGTCTCATGAAATAGTGTGTGTGTGTGTGTGTGTGTGTGTGTGTGTGTGTGTGTGTGTGTGTAAAAAATCAGATGAGGAGAATTCCTTACAATAGAGAACCAGTTATTGGCATCGGTTGGTTGGTATTGATTAAACTAGTCATGTGTTAAACTAGTCATGTGCCCGTTCTGACCGACTGTGTGGCCCCATATTGTCAGTTGCAGTTTTCTGGAGAACCGCTCATCCAAATAACTTCAGACTCGACACTGAAGGCCCTCAAGAAATACACCTGTCGAGCATGGAGTTGAACGGTTGTAGAGAAAATCAAATGACAGACAGACAGAGACTCCTCCCACTATAGTTAGATAACATCCAATCAATATGAACCAACCCATTCTGTCCCACATGTGTTGGCCAAGTGACCTCTGGACTACACAGTGGATTAAGTCTCTTTTAACTGTGACCCACACCCTTGGGTTCTGTGGGTGTGGACATGGAGCTCTCCAAACAGGAATGGTTTCATACTTGGATAGTTACACATAAAGTGACTCAGGTGTTTCCTTTGTAACGACAATCTGGAAAAACTTGGATATTTTATTTCACTCTAATAGATATTCACATACTCTTTCATTTGTTTAGTTTTTAAAACAAGGCTTTAGTAGTTTTAAGGTGATCTCTTAAATGTACATCCTATTTCATACAATCTAAACAGCCATTTATCTTTTGAATCCAAATACTCTTTACTTTTTTCCTAGATATGATAACAAGATATGTGTTTCCGTTCCATGTGATAATATTGAGACTGAACTGTCAGTAAACTGTAGGTTAACTTGACATGTTATCAGGGGAGGGGGGCCGTGTATCTCAGATCAGCAGGACATAGCGATGAACATTCTTTAAAACAATACAATCTCCTTTAACGGTTTTTAAGAAAACATTTCTTGCTGGTAACAATAAGTCTCAGCCTGTTGATAAAGTCACAGGCACAGAAATCCTCATCATACTCTGAAACTAGTATAAGTCTGAAATCTAAATTCAAAGTAAAATATTCTAATTCTATTTACACTATTTAGTAAAGACAAAGTACAAGCGGACCAGAATGGTTCAGCTTAAGTCTTACGTTAAATTTGGATGCTGTTTTAGTTTTTGCATATGGTTGTCAATGCAGTGGTGTTTCACTTTTTGCATGTGGTTGTCCATGCGAAGAGCTTTGCATAGACATTTTCAGTCAGTTTTCTTTAGTTGAGTGCTCCTTGTGTATATTGAATTCATTTGTTTAGTTTATGTAAAAACATAAGCCTTATGTCTAAGAGATGTTTTTGTCTTTGTGTTGTTCTCCCCCAGGTATCGGATCCACATACTTCCACGCCACTCTGAGCTTTCTGGGCCAGATGCTGGATGAGCTGGCCATCTTGTGGGTGCTGATGTGTGCCATAGCCATGTGGTTCCCCAAGAGATACCTCCCCAAGGTGTTTAGGAAGGACAGGTGAGCTTCAGGACAGGACTCCACTGAACAATGTCATGAACATCTGTTGGTAATACCACCTGCATCTAGCTACTCTATAGTACATATACCTGTATAGTATAGTGTGCTATATGTACTATATATACACATATATACTATAGTACTATATAGTCACATGATCCTGTGCATTGACTGTCTTCTGGTTAGACAACCTGCTAATTTTTCATAGATGAATAAACTAATCTAAAGTGTCAATGCCACCTGTTTTGATGGTAAATGTTAATGATTAAATTTGTGTTTTAGGAGCAACTGTTTTCATTGAGCTGGAACTATACACAATACGCAATGATCAGCTAGGGATCTACTACTGCTACTACTACTACTACTACAAAGAATCCTACTACTAGTATACTTCTACTGCTACTAGTACTACCAGTACTACTACTACTACAACATTTACTACCAACGTCTTGAGTTGTATGTTCCAGTTGTTAAATGTCATGGATTTACTGGTATTACGATCCAGTTTAATTATAGATCTGGTAAAAATAGTCTGCATCACATGTCTTAAGTTGTCTGTCCTTTGTCACTGAGTCAGCAAGACTGTTCCCTCACCACCGCCTTTCACACAAATACTTGGATTTGTAAACTGTGCAGAATATTTAGGGATCTGAAAACGAAAAACAAGGTTAGAATGAGATTTTAGTTATTGGTGGTAGTCAAGTGCATAATAAGTAAAATCGCTAAAAGCAACAAAGTTATTACTGAAGTGCACGCAGGTAATGCACACTGCATGTTACATTGAAAGTCATGAAGATATATATGAAGATCATATGTGCAAATGTGTATGCAAACATACGCATGAGACTACACCAACACATAATGGAAATGTTCCACATGTGGCCGCCAGGCGCAAGGCGAAGGAGACATTAACCACCTATTGTGTTGTCCTCATTAACCTTGAACCTGGTGGTCCTGTACATGGGGGCAAACCCAGCCGCTGAACCATGGCTCTTTCTCCTCCAACCAGGACGAGGTTCAAGGTGGTGGTGGGCATCTTGTCAGGCATCACCACGGCGCTGGCCTTCGTCAAACCCGTCGTGAACTCTCTGTCCCTGATGACCCTGGGCATCCCCTGCACTGTGCTGCTCATCACCGAGCTCCGGAGGTCAGTACAATCACTACTAACGACATGTATTAGATAACCCTAAACCCTAACCCTAACCCGATTACAACCAAGGACCCTCCTACCTGTAACCCACAGCCCATTCAGTCTAAGTTTGATCAGGAGTCATTTACACAAGGTTTAGTAATCAGTCATCGTTGACAGTATAACCCGGAACTTATTATCGCTGTGATTTTAGCTTTTGTGAACACACATAAAGATATGAACGAGTGATAAAGATCTCTATTTGCATTCTGCAGTATTGGACAAAATTGAGGAAGAGATTTGTAAGCGTTTTTTAGAAAACGTCTGGTTAACATCTCTGAATGACATATAACTCCTGAAAAACATTGTGAAACACACAGACAGCCAGTTCCAGACCCACACGGGTCTATATTCTGGGTATATCTGTTTTTCCAGACCTAATGACAGGCCTTGTTCCCAGCTGTTACTGTCAGTGGGAGCTGCAGTCATTAAAGAGACTCATGTTCAAGGTGCCCTGGTCTCAAGGCTGTGTCAGTTGACCTCTGACCTACTGTGTTTACCCTCTCTGGGGTAATGTACTTTGGCCCTCCCTATTCTGCAGGAAGCCATGATGTCAAAGTTATTCAGCATGAAAGATCACTCACCCTAATCTTTTCTGAAGTGTGCGTGCGTGCGTATGCGTGCTGGTATGTGTGCATGCGTGTGTGACACGCGTCTGCTGTGTGTTTTATCCATCTATTGTTCACCTTTCTGCGGTTCTCTGGCGGAGACGTGGCCTTTAAGGCTCCTCCGTACGCAGCCTGTTGTGTCTCTGTAGTGAGAGTTCCTGTCCACGCGGTCAGAGTACACACGTCCTGTAGTAACACACAAGGAGCTCTTCCTTCCTGTGGTGTAACTCTCGGTCACCACAGCTAGTGGCTTCGGGCTCTACTGGTTTTTATTTGTGTTTGGATGATGGAGGAGTTAATGCCAAATCAAAATAATAATTATGGTAAAGGGGAGCAGTATAAAAGTACATTACGGCTTTGCGTATTATTTAGTGTTTGAGTAAGTCATGATGAAGTCAGCTAAACCGATGGAAGAATTAGAATAAGCTTGTAAACTAGTTGCTTATTTATTCATATCATTAACACAGGCCAAGAAAGGTTGGTCAAGTAATAATGTGAACAACCCCCCATTCCTACTAGTACGACTCACAGATGACTTCTCACACTCAAACTATGCCGGCTATTTGCTTATTAATGACATTTATTATTTTTTGTGGTATGCTAGCAGCCCCATTGTTCTCAACATATTGTAATGCGACAGGTCACTGTAACCAAAGTGTTTCTGTCCTGCATCCTGATGCCTGAATACCCTGTTCTCTCTCTCTCTCTCTCTCTGTCTCTCTGTCTCTTGCTCAACTAAACACACGTTTCACCAGCCTTGCACTTATTTATCTGTACCTCCACACACACATCACATTAGCAAATAGTTTCCTCTACTGTTCTCCCCTTATCTTATCTTAAACCCTTTCACAGCCAGGCGACACTACAGTTAGCCAGCCGTGGTGTTGAATGTGTTTTTATCTCTGAACTGAACCACATGTTGTCAAGTTGAGTGACGGTTAAAGTCTCAAAGGGCTTCACATTTTATACACCACTCCCCTCTGAAGGACAAGGAAACAGTCCCCGAAACCCCAGAGGGAAGGAACCCAGACAGGGACCCTCCATCCTCGCTGGTTAGAAGGGCACTCTTTAATACTAGCCAAAAGCTAAAACACAACACAAACAAAGGTTGTGTTCGATTACATTTAATTAGCTTACATTTGCTGTTGGATTTTGGCGCTATTGTCCTCACATACATACCTCCGACATTTGTTGGGAGGTCATTAGTTGATGCAAAAGAAACACTGAGCCGACGTGACTCCTTAGTTATGTAATAGTTACGGAACTACTTCAGGAAAGATATTGGTCTTGTTTTTTTTCCTCCTCTTGTGTGTTGTTTGGCTAGCCGACAAGCTCCTCGTAATGTTGCCTTGACCTCTCCTGTTGTCCATGACAACAGGAAAATAAAAACATGTCCTAAATTAAACATTCAGAGATCAACAGAATGGAAACCTTAAATGCATTTAAAAACGCTTCCATTGCAATGTTCTGCTGCTTCGGAGTCGTTATGCAACGAGTCATTTAAAAATAGCCGACCTCTATCGTTGTTTCACGCTGAGCATCTGCCTCCGCTGTCTCACCCGACGCTGTCTCACCCGACTGTGTCTCACCCATCGCTGTCTTGCCCGACTAATAATAGCTGATCTGGAGGGGGTGGGGGGTGGGTGCTGTCAGAGTTGACCAGAGCCGGCTGTGTGTTCTCTGGACACGTCTTGGGACTGGGGATCAAGATTCCACAGAAGGCAGAAAGACTAGAATGCAACAAAAACCAACTTTACACTTGTATTATGTTACACAGAATGTCTTGTTGTTAGTTGGACTGGGGGTCTTGCATACCGAGGTTCGTCATAGTCCCATATGTTCTCCCTTCACAGTTTCATCATAGCAGCATGTGTTAGCATGCCTGAGAAACATCATGTAACACATGGTGAGTGTGTGTGTCCTCTGTCTCTGTAGATACATGAGTCTCATGCGTGTGTTTGTCTGTGCTTGTGGTGCTGGCAGGTGTGAGAACCCGAGGGTCTTCAAACTGGGCCTGATCTCTGGGTTCTGGTGGGCCCTGGCGCTGCTGTGCTGGGTCAGTGACAGGATATTCTGTGAGATGTGGTCGTCTGTCAATTTCCCCTACCTGCACTGTGCCTGGTGAGCTTAACAAATACGAAAACTTCAGTAGAACAACATGAAAGAAAGTCAATATTCCATTTATGGAACCTTTATTTTGAAGTGCTGTGCTAAATTGTTGAAACACGGGGGGAAAACAAGTAAGCTTGAAGAGGTTAAAAATAACAACAAGTAAAGTTTCTATAGCAACTCTTTTTGAAAGAGTAGAATATTTTACTTTCCATATTTGACTCTAACTGGAGGATCATGTTGACCAACACTTTAAATAGTACACATCAGTGATGTCAAATCTGGCTACAATTCAGTAAGCAGTAATCCTAAATGCATACATTGAAGCTTAAGCTGTATTTCCTATTATCAATGATACGGATATTCAACAAACAGTCCTCTTGTCTGTCTCACATCCACCATGGAGCTGCACATCCAATGTCAAACCAGGTCTCTAACGCCCTCCGTTTACAGGCACATCCTCATCTGTCTGGCATCCTATCTGGGGTGTGTTTGTTTCGCCTACTTCGATGTGGCCACCGAGGCCCCTGAGCGGGGGCCCGTCATCATGTTCTGGCCCAATGAGAGGTGGGCTTTCATCGGCGTCCCCTACGTCAGCTTCCTCTGTGTCCACAGGAAGTCTGCCATCAAGGTTACCTGATCTGTGGAGTCACAAGACAAGTCCTCACAAGACATCAGTCCTCATAAAACAGTGGGACGTTAGACCCCTCAATGTTTATTTTTCCCCGTTTTGTCCCGACAAAATGGAGGGAAATCGGAGAACAGGTGCAGGATTTAGTTGTGAACTATACAGGTGCACTTGGATGTGAAGGGATGATGTGAGAGATCCATATGTCGGCCTGTACTTATGATCCATGGCCTGTTTTCTTATTGTATTGTTTGACAAACAGTAGCATTTATGCAATCCGTTGCCAAAGCACTAGAGCTACACCAAGAGCGTCCGCACTGACAATATAGAGACATGCACAGTGGGAGCTGTAAGATCCCTGTCTGAAATCATGTGTTCTGGTTACAAATCAGGAGAGAATTCAGTTCAATCTCCCGTAGCTGAAGAACCACCTTAACAATGTTCCCATAGCATCCAATAGATGCACTTCATTGATTGTGAAATTATGATGAGGAGAATTTGTGATTTAAAATTGATTTGATCAAAGTGTTACTTTGCCACTTATGCAAACATTTCTTTAATCAGAGATCTGTTACCTATACAGTATTTCAAAAGTACAATCAGAAGAGAATCGCATGAATCCTTGTTTGAATTTGAGCAACTAAAGGATTCAGTTTTCTTTTTGTTTGTCTGTATGAACACTAGGGAACGTTTCTTATTTCAGGATGAAACACATCAGGTCTGTTGCTTGTGTACCTGCCGTGTAATGAGTATTTTATAGGATTATTTAAGATATATCTGTATATTCTATATTTTTGTCAAAGTTTGTATATTCCTTGTTGGTACTTATTTTTACCATGCTCAAAAACGAACCAAGTAAAAAACAAATCTCTTCACATGTTGTTAGTCATGGTAGAACTAACTTAACATATTTTCAGAACAACTTTGAGAACATTGAAGAAAGTATTACCTTTTTCTAAGAACACTTATTTTATGCAATACTTTTAATGAAGGATGCTTAATACTAAAATGATTCTAGTATTTTTTGAAGTGTCTTTTCCCGGGTCAGCTTCACGTCAGTATAGTTTGTTTTGTAACACAAACTGGAAAAAAAACCCCTTCAACTAACAATCCAGACAAAGACACAAAGCCTTTAGTACTCGCTGGACGAAACATGTTATAGTAGA
>OMKP01059372.1:0-13219 GCA_900302375.1 Bathygadus melanobranchus | reverse complement strand
GCAGGTTCCTCTGATCCATCTCTCCACTCCATACAACGCTGTGCATTATCCAAGAAAACACCAGGACTACACACACACACACACACACACACACACACAGGCACGTAACCACACGCACGCACACACAGACACTCACATACATGCACACATGTATGGATCCATGCATGTGTGCATGTTCTGTATGTGAGTGTACACATAATACACACAGAGATGGAGCCAGGGAGGAGAGGAAGATGCAGGGTGTCGCGCTGTAGGTTTGTGACGTCCATTTTGATTACTCACGTCTGGAGCTATGTTCCCTGGCAACCCAGACCAGCCTGATTACAAACCCCAGGGCCCCAGGTGGGGACACACACACACACACACACACACACACACAAACAGGCAACACAAACGTACACATCACACACTTACATGCACTTACACACACACACAGGCAACATCACGCATACAGATCACACTTACACGCACATACACACAAACACACACACCCTCACCCTTAGCCTACATATATACATATATGTTACTGATTCCATCAGCGGGTCAGATGAGAGAATAACCCTCCAGTGACATCACACCGCTGTCTCATGCTAGCTCCCCCGCGCTAGCCCCACCAAGGGGGGAACTGCTACGTGACAAATGGGAGCAAGCTGGCTAGCATTAAGACACTGACGACGGGAGAACGATGTTTGCCAGTGACAAAATTAGCCGCGTAAGTAAGGAGATATCGCTGAGCTCCGCGCGCTAAATGTTGGCTAGCTCATCTGAGACTGTCCGTCAACAGGCCGCGAGCCTCATGCATCGTGACCGATGGGGAACGCTAGTCCACGCTAGCTGGGGCCAAATGAGTTAGAGCTAATTAAAGCTACAATGCTATGTCCCCTCCGCGTGGGATCGGGTTGCGGTGCTGCTCTATTATGCTATGCGACGCTGAGGAATGCTAATGGCTGGACGTTATGCTACGCGGCGTCTATCTCACTCTGTAATCTTAAATATTGATTAGGCGGGGGTGAGGGGTTATCGAGAGCAATGAAAACCCATGGAATAAGAAATGCCTTGTTTCGCATCAGAGGGATATCGATGGTGATTCTAATGGAGTCATCTTGAAACAGCGTCTTAATTGCCATGACAACCTGAGACTTAGGAACAACATTGACCCCAGAAGTCATCAGTTTGTAGCAGGCGGGATGCTAACTTGTCTGAACTTTAAAACATTCAAACATATAAAACACCTGAGACAGGGTTTTCTGTTTGCTAGGCTACTCAGAGAGAGAGATTGTGTGTTAGCTCAAGACTAAGGAATGAACTGGGCAGGGGTCCCGGTCTCCTTGATGAACAATAAATTAGCGTGTGTGTGTGTGTATGTGCCCACCTGTCTCACTCCTAATAAGGTCAAGGAGATTAAGGTCGCTCACTACCAGACTCAGGGATATAAATTATATATACCATTTGTGGGAAGCTTTTATCCAAAGTCAGCATAATACCAGTGCATACATAGTTAGCTTAGCCCTAGTGGCCCCAGTGGTGATGTAAATACAATGGCTGTGGGGTCTCCTTTGACTGTCCACCTGTCTTTTATACAGTTTATTGGATGCAGAACCTGTATCAATATTGTCTACTGTCTGGTACCACTGGGGAGGGATAGAAAGATGTCACCAAGCGCACCCTAAACCCCTGACACCAATAGGACTAGATTAGATTCACATGTGTTGGTTCATCAGTGTGTGTTTGAAACGACAGTGACAAGTTATCATTGAAAGGATTTTGGAAATTCTGTCGATCATTTATCAAAGGCTTTTATGCAAAGTGACTTCAGTTTCCAAAATTAACTTAACTTTGATTTTTGTCTTCCAACCAAGCAGTTGTTTTAATATGTAACCCTGCATTTTTTTACCTACCAAATCTATCAGCCATTCAGACAGGTGCTGAATGTTATTGTGTCACGAAGGAGCAGGTAGGGTTTAGGATGTTGCTTCAGGATGTCTTCAAGATGTCTCCAGGGTAGGTTGCTGACATTTCGAACCCAGAACCATTCAGCTGGGAATCAACACTCTAACCACTATATTATTCAGATTATGGTGAGTTTTTTGGTCTTGGTCACGTGACTTCGACAAGCATTAGTCGGTTTGGCTGAAAATGCTTGTCTTTTTACGCGGTTTCTGTGTAGAAAAAAGGACGTACAGTTTTATAGGGAATCATTGAGTCAGAGTTAGACGTTGGTGGTGGATTCTAGCTTGTGGTCTGGCTCTAGTTTCCCTGTCCTTGGTGCTGTCAGTTACAATTGTTCATCTGTGGGTCTGTTTACATCTTTACTCTTTGTGTTTGTGTATGTAATTGTTTTTTTACCAGTGCTTAGCATATGTTCCCTTATATGGCAGACTCATCCAAATGTAAATTCACTCCATCCCGGTGAACATTGTTGCAATGAAGCGGCAAAATTCATAACACATCTTCTTTCGAGTACAGAGCCAGTCGGGTGTTTATTGAAAACAGGACTCATGTGACATCATATAAACTATAGCAGCATATTGAGTTAAAGATATTGTTCTGCACAGTAAACATTATGATTGTGTCAGGAAATGCACAATATGATTTTAAAGGAATACATTTGAGCGGGCCACCGGAAAATTCAATTAAGTTGAATAAAAAAGTTTGGCCAGACTCAGCAAATAAATTAACTTTATTTTGTTAACGCAATACACGTGTGACCCACAAACACACACATCGTTTAAACCACAAAATCTTTAGCAGACGTGAGATCAGAAATGCATCCAAAGCATTTTTTGCCTTTCTTGGGTTTTTGCTGGGAAACCGTTTTAGTTTCCGATATTATTCTATGCAGATGACAGTGTGGTGTATATCTGTAAGACACAATTGTTCACTTCTGGTACAGTATATTCTACATGTAATTCTCTTCACAGTAGTTTCTTCAATTCTTTCTTATGATTATGAAAAATAACTTATTGCAGAAATCTGAAATTCGCAGATGAAATATTATTTTCATTTTACATTAAAATCCCAGTTGACCTTTGCCCTCTTAGGGGGTTCCTTGACAGGGATAGACCGGGGCTGTTTGACAGGGGACAGAGCCCCATGTGCGCTGCTTACAGGAGGGGCCCTGGGGGGCCATTGAGGACTGATAGCGCCCCTCTGTTAATGGCTCTCGGGTTGTCACTCCTCCTGCAGTCGTCTCGCCCTGATGACATCATAGCCCCGGGCCCTAGATTGCGCCACGCACCACTGTTTAGCAAATCTATCAAATCCTCTTCTTCTGCTGCTACTGCTGAGCTGTAACGCACATGACCTCAAGGTGCTGAAGGAAACTTTATTGATCTTTATTGAAACATCATGTTGTCCTGTGCAACAAAAAACCCAACCGAACAAAAACAGTTTTCTGAGGTTCATTTAAATCACACGTGTAAAGAAACATTATGCATCGTTTTTGAACGCGATCGTTTGAACACGGGAACATGCGAACCCAGTACCTTAGCCACTACTCGGTCTCCCCCCCACACCACTCATTATCCCATCATCTTGCACAGTTGGCATTGAGTTGTGAAGGGATTTAGTGGGCCATAGCAGCTTTATTAATGTGGTCTATTCACTGTAACGTTCTCTGCTCCATGCTGCATATATTTATCTCATAATCCCCCCTGGTTTCCTCCCAGGGAAACAGACCTTATAGTCCTGAGAGCTGTGGCTGGTGGACTAGAAGCTGGTCTTCATGGAAGCAGGTCTTCACACTGCTGATCTGGTTACACTGAAGGGCTCAGGTGGCCCCCCCCACCAACAAATGGATTAGGGGCCTCCCCAGCCCAGTTGGCCTCTTTAAAGTCCTTAGGTGGGCCACTTCTGCACATCCACTGTTACACAGAATCCTGGGATGGAAATGTACAGACCACCATATACAAAGTGTTGTAAGACAGTTTCTGAGTGTGTTTGGAATAAGATTATTTTATGAGCCCAAGGACAGATCTAAGCCGTTTCTTTCTGTAAGGCAGCCAGAATATACTTTGGCGTTCTCTGGAATATCCTGAAGTACTGTATATTGCTTGTATAGTCACCATTTTTTAAGTTTAATTTACAAATACCATTCGAATTTCCACCACAAATTTCCCCTGAAAAATTATTTCACCCTTCAACCCCCTCACGTCTGAGCGTGAAAAGTGAAGTAATCCCATGCTAACGAGACTATTGTGTTGGTGGAGTAGCATTGCTCTGGATTAGCTCTTGGAAATTATAGGCTTGGTCTCGTTGTCTGCGACTCATTGGTGTGGGTGGCTTTTGTTCTAAGTAGTGCAACGTGTGTGTGTGTGTGTGTGTGTGTGTTTGGAAGAGAGAGAGACAGACAGATTAAGTATTAGTGTGAATCCTTTCTTTGGTTTTTGTGTGTGTGTGTGTTTGAATGTGTCATTAGGTGTGTGTGTGTGTGTGTGTGTGTGTTGTTGTGTGTTAGGGTTAGGGTTAGGCTCCCTCTTCCATCTCCATGGCGGTGGGCACCAAACAGTGAGGACCAGGGGTTAAAGGTTAAAGCTGTCATGTGTGTGTCGGCCATCAGTGTTTTGTGTTTGGTTACGCAACGCTGCCATTAATTCACCAGTTCCTCTTTAGAGCAGAAAGTAAACAGCCTGGCGCTGGAGTCTATTGAAGCAGCTCTGAATCCGTTGCTGAGATCACACATGGCAGTTGGAACGGAATCCTGGAGCAAATGAGAGGACACCATTTTGTTTTTAGAATCCTAAGGAGAGAATGATGACTTGTGTCATGTCATTCGATGAGATTCATATTAGTTTTCAGACATGAATGTTTTATACTTTACAGTTCATTACACACGGGTCCTAGCTCAAACACTAATGCAGCAATACAGTTTGATCAGTCAAATCTAATATGATGAATTTTTGTAAAGATATGCAAACATTTTTTCATCATATTCGTCTGAATTTGGGTGTTATGAGTTCAGAGACAAATGTTTTGCAAAATTGATTTCCGAACAAGAAATACAGTTTGGTCAGTCAGATGTTTCTAATATGAATTGTCTGTTTGTTTGTTTTTACATACATGAGCTTTGGTTCATGATATTCATCTGAATTTACATATGGTTTGCTTTTTATATTTAGAGTTTAAGTGGATGTTATAGTTATTTCAGGTACTATTAAACATGGTTATAAACATATTAATACAACAGATTTCCTTCTTCTGTGTGGCCTCAATATAATAAAACATGACTATTCCCCGGACCCCAACAAGAAACCTCTAATCTATTCTTTCACAACAAGCTATTCAATCTTAGCGTTGTTAGCGGAAGGCGACTGGCGGCTGGATTGATTCTCAATTATACAAAATGTCCACCCAGGCCTTTTCACAAGTCCAACAAGACGCCATCACAAAGGCCAGATGGCCCCAGGCCTCTCCAAACTGACATGACCCATACTGGGTCCGAATGTCTGGAGTAAAACCCTTATCTCACTTTTAAAATCTGCTATCCCTATGGGGACTGTAGGGTGGGGGGATTGGGTACAGACTAGTGGGGACCCAAAGGGTTGGAGGAAAAAATCACAGTAAAAATATATTCAGAACGCTTTGAAAATCCACGTTGGTCCTCTTCAGCATGTTTACATTCCGATCAAAATTTGGATCTAAAATTACGCAACCCTGCTACGATATGAACATCATTTATTTACAAGATCGGCTGCCCGTCCCCATAAAGACTAGCCAAAAGAATAATAGAAGTTGCGTATTGGATTTCGAACTTCATTTCAACAAGGTACTTATAATTTGCTATCAAACAGTCAGTTGCGCTAGTTCAACCAAAACTTGGCTTCCTCCGTTGTTTTCCCAAACTGGATTATTTTGAGAAGAAAACAAACGGCCTTATTTTGATTTTACAGTTGCCCAACGCTTGCGATAATTGTCGTCTTGGTTACCCATGGGCAGACCTGCTGGCTCCCAAAGTGCATGATGCTAAGCTACGTGCATCAACCGACGGCTCGCTCTCCCACAAACCTTAGCGCGTGCTCTCCCACAAACGTTAGCGCGTGCTCTCCCACAAACGTTAGCGTGTGCTCTCCCACAAACCTTAGCGCGTGCTCTGTCTCGGGTTATTCTGGGCTTTTGTTATCTCTTCTCTAGCCCATGCATTAATTCACACTCTCCCACACAGAGTGCCTTGCTTTTTCGAGCCCCATGCTATCACTGTATACACACAGTCTATCAAACGTGCACACTTGCCCTCACACACACACATGCACACTGTATTTTTGAGAAAACACTCAAAAACACAAAAAAAACCCGGGATTTGGCATGTATGGGTGGTTTGGACCACAGTAAGACTGCAGGACTCTCATGTTGTATCTCTCAGAAAGACGATTTCAATCCACTGGCTTCAGGATGGACTTCATGTATAATACAGATCTTTGACTGTGGGTATTAGTGTTGTTGATACATATGGTACGTTTGAGGTCTATCTTTGGGTGTCTAAATTTTGAGTTCTGTAACTTGGTACATATCTTTGATGACAACTTCACACTCAACGCTGCACTTCCTGGGGTCCTCAGCAACACACCAGCCGGTGCAGTGCCCGTTCCGTGCCTGTTCAGAACGGGCCGATTGCTCGCAGCTTTCTTGAGAACCGTTCATCCGAAAAAACATACAATTACAATTTTTGGTCTTGGTGTTTCCAATACATGTGTTCAGCTCTGTCTGTTAGTGTATTTGATACATTGATACTTGAACTGTGTGTCTCAGAGTCCGGTCTACAGCTGTTGGCCTCTCAGTCTCGTGGTCCTCCTCTGTTCCCCTCTCCAGTGGACGAGGACGAGGAGACTCTTGGGTTTATCTTTCCTCTCGCTCAAACCACAACTGTGGTGGGGGAGGGTGTGGGGCGAGAGATAATGTTTAAAAGAAAAGAAAGTAGAGAGAGAGAGGAGGTATGAATGAATGAAGGACAATTTTATGTGTGTGTGTGTGCGGGTGTGTGTGCACGCACGTGTGTGTGTGTGGTGGGGGGGTCAAAGAGCTGTAAACTGAGCTGGAAAGTCACATCCCCTGTGTTCTCTTCTCCCCTAACCATAGACACATACACGCACACACACACACACACACACACGCACACACACAAACCCCCCACAACAAACATACCCCCCCACAGCAAACATGCACATACACACACACACACACACACACACACTCGCACGCATTCCTCTGTAAGGGGCAGGCTCTGAGTGTTCTGAAAGCTTTGAGCGGGTGTCTCTCTCTCTCTCTCTCTCTCTCTCTCTCCCCCTCTCCCCCTCTCTCAGAGTCACTCAGAGCAAAGGAGGAGGAGGCAGGGAAAGACAGAGAGGAGAGAGAGAGAGGGGGAGAGAGTGAAGCAGAGGAGGTCTGTTGCTGCGCTGTCCATAACGGCTGCTATTAAAACACACGCACACCGCCGCAGACGACTGCCCCGTGTCTCATCTGCGTCTGGCATTGAACCCGCGCACCAGGAAGAGCGAAGCCAACTGCCAAACTGCCAAGCTGTTAACTCCAGACACACGCAATGTTTCCCGGCCATGGCGGACGTTTGAGGGAGGTCTGTGCGTGAGGAACATCCACCACGTTGGTGTGTGTGTGTCAGAGGCATTACAAGGACCTGACAGAGAGAGAAGGTAGAAGGAGAGAGATATTTGAAGACAAACCAAACACATTTGGAGAGGAGACAGAAGGAGAGACAGAAGGAGAGGGAGAGATATTTGAAGAAAGACCAAACCTGCGATGTCCAGCTATGTTTTCCCATCTGGCGGGGTCCAAGAGTGGACAGCTGTAGAACATCCTCGGTCAAGGGATTCACCTCTCGCCAGATTCTGATAACCCTCTCGGCGGGATTAACCAAACCTAAAGAAGCAACCCAAAACACAACGAGACCAGGACCTGGACTTTAATAGCCTCTATAACCTCTGATCTTCTCACCTATTCCCAGTGACGATGTTGTGTTTCAAGCTGGCCTGGCCTCTCTCCGTGTCGTTGTCATTGACACTCATCGCGTTCGTGTGTGGCGGAAGTGAGCCGAGGAGAATACCGGACAGCAGTAGCACCGGCCAGGGGGGCACGGGTGCGAGCGTGACCCCCAGCAACGGAGGAGGCGGAGGAGGCGGAGGAGGCGGTTACTACGGCAACCGGCGGTACCACAAGATCCAGCACGGCCAGTGTTCATACACCTTCATCCTGCCGGAGGAGGCGGGTTCGGGGTCCGCGGCGGGGGGTCCCCCGTGTCGTGAGGGGAAGGGGTCGGCCGGCGCCACTGGTGGCACTCCGATGGGTGCAGGAGTCCGGTACAACACCAACGCACTGCAGAGGGACGCCCCGCCACCCCCTGGAGAGCCTGACTTCCCCAGCCAGAAGATCCAGCACCTGGAGCACATCATGGACAACTACACCCAGTGGCTGCACAAGGTGACGTAGAATTCACTGTTGAACTTCACCTTGGGTCTTGCTCTCTGATAGTTAACGGTTAAACTCCATCTTGCTCTCTAACTGTTAAAGTTAACGGCTAAACTCCTAACTGTTAGAGTTAACGGTTAAACTCCTAACTGTTAGAGTTAACGGTACAGCTGGCTCTGCTGGTTGCACTTAAGGTTGTCAAACTTGTGATGACTTAAATTTGATGCTGCCATCTTATTTCTCGCTGTAATTAAACTGTTAGGATAAACTGCTAAACTCTGGGGTACAGCTGGCTTTACTCACTGTCCTTGTGGTTGTCCAACTTTAAGAATAGACTCGAGTACAACTTAGGCTGTTGATAGACCTGGTTAAATACATTCTGGGGTGTAACTGGCTCTGCTCGCTGTCATTATGGTCAGCAAACTTGTGTTAAATTAGACATTAAAACATCTTGGTTCTAGCTCTGTAATTACACTGTTGACTCTCTTGATAGACTCACCTGGTCGAATACATTTGAGCGAGTAATATAGTAGTAAGAAAGTAAGTATATTCATAAATACATACATAAATGTGCTCTGTCCAGTAGTTAAAAAAATGTTTAGCTCTAATTTTGAGTTTATTGTTCTCAGTCTTGCAAGCCACTCTGGAGAAAAGCATCTGCTTGTAATGTAACTTGTAATGTACTAACATTGCCATAGCAAAGTTAGTCTAGTTTTTAATGACCTATATAGTTTTACAACCAGTTCACCTTTTAATACAAACCTTGGTTTCACTGCATTTCATTTGGGAGATTGCCAGGCTGCCATAGTAACCATGTAATGAAATAGTATGGAGCATGATTAAATGTAGAGATGTAAATTCATGTGAATGGCTGTTTGATGTCTGTGTGGCTGGCTGGTTCCTCTGGGTTCTTGTGGGGTACGTATGCTCATGGACATATGTGTTCTAGTGTTTGCTGTGCGGCCTAGCGGACAGCTGTGCTTGCTTACGCATTCACAGCTTGTTTTTGCATAACTGCTTATTAGTTACACTATTTGGCTTTGTAATTGACAGATTAATTTTGGAATTTATTAAAATATTTCCACTGGCAACATATGAACTCCCACAAAGAGACTGAACTGGAAGCAATGCAGCATCAAAGTGATGAGTGACATGTATGTGCACCAAATAAGTCCTTTTAAATGTATATTCTATGTTCATGAATTCATCAGCCTATTAACCAGTTTCTAGTCCCTTCTGGTCTGTTATCCAACTGTCAATCAATATATATTAATATTGTAGCTTATTGGACCACAACGACATCGCTGGTTTGTTTATGGTTTTGGTCTTCACTACTTCTGGCGTAATGCCAAGTAAATTCCACAGATGTCGGTCCTCGGGGCGTGGGTTCGAGAGCAGCCGTAGTTATGTGTCTCACTCTCCCTCATCCTCCCCATCCCCGGTCCCCCCCGGTCCCCAGAGGGCCTTCACTTTGCTAGTGGTGGGGGGAAGAGAGAGAGAGAGAGAGAGATTTTTTTCATGCCAATAAAGCCCTTAAATTGAAGTGAATTGAGAGAGACATCGGGGGAGATCTAGGGAGAGACAGCGCTAAGGAGACAGAGAGGGAGGGAAGGCTCCATAGAGTTAGACAAAGAGATACCGGCAGAGAGGGAGAGAAACCCAGAGAGAGAGAGACCTATGGAGAGAACTAGACAGAGAGAGATACCTCGAGAGATCCTTCAAAGAGAGAAAGACACATAGAGAGATAGACAGACAGAGAGAGAGACATTAAGAGGGAGAGACCTAGAGAGAGATGGAGACAGACAGAGAGAGAGACATTAAGAGGGAGAGACCTAGAGAGAGAGATAGACAGACAGAGAGAGAGACATTAAGAGGGAGAGACCTAGAGAGAGATGGAGACAGACAGAGAGGTTTTCCATCATTATGTGTGTCAACCACTTGTGTGTCTCTAACCTGCAGAATGTGGCGAGCTAAAAACAGAACTTGAAGTAATGAACTTGCTTATTCTGCCCAAAGAAAAAACAGCTTCAAAATAACATCTGTATTTTGCTTTGCGGGGAGCTCAGGGTTAAAACAACGTCCTCCTGGGGAGCTTCATTATTGTTGATGAATGAACAGGATTAGCGTTTGTTTGGAGAGCTACCTAGGTGTGCGCCGCCGTGAAATATGTCTCTGGCCGTGGCGTTAATGACTGAAGAGTTAGGGGTCGTCGCTGATATCGCTCGGCCTGCAGCTTGCTTTTCTAAGCGCTGAGATTATGTCTCCAAAGCAGGGGGCGGGTGGGAATAACTTTCCAAAATTAATACACAGAATGTCCCGACACCCGCTCCCTGGGCCTTTTTGGGTATATTGTTAATACTTTTCTTAAACATGATTTGGAGATTGAATCTTTGATTAACATTATGAAACACCGTTGTTTATTTTTGTCTAGAAAACAGGGGTTGCTTGTAGAGGGGCTCAGCGATTTATTTGATAGATTATGACTTCAATAATATAATTGAATATAGCTGAAGTAAGTAATAAGTACGTACAAGTATGGTGGGATTATATAGAAAATTCTAGCATCAGATAAACTTTTGGCCTGCCATTATTATGCTAAGCTGTTTTTTTTTCTATCTATTACCACAGTTTTGAAAAGGTTGTGGCTTCACCAACACACCACCGCGCGCCTGCTTCTCATTTGCTGTGCCCGCAGAAAGTAAACGTTTCAATTGTGAAAAAGGAGAGAAAATAGACATTCATAGACGATGAATCAACCGGGGGCCTGCGGTACATAGCGTATCGTAGCGGGATAGCTCAGCAAACTAAGCTAGAAGACTTTCGCCATCAGGGAGCTGCCTGACCCTGCTGTAAATTTACAGAAAGACATTCCATGAATTAGACCGAAGAAGTTGTATAATGACGGAGCGTTGGACTCCACTTGAAATATTATACAGGAGTTAATCTGTGAGACCGCCCGGCAGAATCCTGTACTCCGTCGTCTTATCGGGAGTCCGTGCGTCACCCTTTCGGGTTTACTGGGAGTTTAGGACCCGGGGACCCTGCTTCGAAGGATCGCTACCAGCGATAAAAAGGGGTCAGAGTGCAAGAGGTATTTGATGAGATCTTTCAAGGGATTCATTAAGGTGTGTGAGGAAATGTCCTGCAGATTAAGTGGTTGTCAGAGGATTATCTCAAGACCAGGAAAGACTGGAAATAAATACGTTGAGGTTTGAGATAAGGCCTCCTTATGTCTCTACACTCAACTGCAGCGCAGATATTTCACCCCGATAACGACTAAACTTGTATATTCAATAGGCCTATATTAAGACAAAGTTTTATTGAATTTGACGTTGTTGACGTGGATAAAATATTATAAACATTTGACAGTAAATACAATAGGCAGAACGTATTACAACCAACAAACAAGAATGTGCAAACCACAAAATAAGGTGGCTACAAGTACGTTCAGTCATTTATCAGACTCTATCATCCTTACAGTGAATTCAGATACAGGTCATTAAGGAGCGGATATGTTTGGGTGTCTTGCTCAGGATTCCTACAGGTTATGCTGTGGACATTGGTGATCAAACCCATTACCTTTTCAGCTATCCTGCCATCAACATCGTGTTTCCAACACGGTTCCAACTGAAGCGTGACTTCATGTCGATTCCCAAGGTTTCAAGGAGCACTTGAGTTTTTATTTCCAGAGTAGCGGACCACGTGCTCAGCCGGGCTTGGGCGTAAAACAAGCCTTGTTTTATCTTCGCTCGGTGGACCTAGAACTTCTGTGATAGCACAAGTGATACTATGAAAACACGACAACCACTGACTGGTTTGACTCATGGAGACCCTTGGAATAACTTAACTCTCAGCATTGATGTACAAAATGAGGTTGGGGGGGGTGGTCTGCCATAACCAGGAACTCTGCCATGTTCCTCTCTCAATGCCTAGAGTTAGAGAGAGAACGATGAAGACAGAGAGAGAGAGAGAGAGAGAGAGAGAGAGACAGAAGGTGTGTTTCCATCCCATGTGTCAAAAATTTGAACCGAATTTTCTGAAAAATCATACCACTGTAGAAGAAGAGGACGCAACGACATGACCTAATTAAGGGTGCCGTCACACCATTTAATGGAACCCTAGAGCATTTAGTCCGATAATACGGTTTGTTGGGGTGCTGTGGACGATCCTTCGGACTCAAGCGTGATCAAACCCAATGCTGCAGTCAGGAGGTGAAAGCACTCATCGAAATATGGACGGACCAACTTCTCCACCTCCCTCAAGCGTAAAAACTTTTTTGACAAACTCTTCGGCAAGCTCTATATGCAAATAGACGTGTGTAACCACAGGTGGATGGAAACTCACCTAGAGAGCCCTAACAAACACTCTCTCTCTCTGCCACACCATCTCTCTCTCTCTCTGCCACACCATCCCTCTCTCTCTCTGCCACACAATCTCTCTCTGCCTCACCTCTCTCTCTCTCTCTCTCTGCCTCACCATCTCTCTCTCTCTCAGGTCTCTCCATTTCCCTCTCTCTGTCTCTCTCTCTTACCTCTCTCCCTCTCTCTCTCTGTCTCTCTCTCTCTTCTCTGTCTCTCTCTCTCTTCTCTGTCTCTCTCTCTGTCTCTCTCACTCTCTATCTCTCTGGTTCTCTGTCTCTTTCTCTCTCTCTTATCTCTCTCTCTCTCTCTCTCTCTCTCTCTCTCTCTCTCTCTCTCTCTCTCTCTCTCTATCCATCTCTTCTCACAGAGAGCCACTATACTGTGCCTCTTGCAGGGAAAGCTAAGCATTATTCTCCATAATGGAACAAGTGGGTGTACTGTCT